>OZ024762.1:24151392-24156392 GCA_964016885.1 Eledone cirrhosa
CCTCAGTAGGTCTGTGTGTTCAGTTTAAATGCTAAAGGGTTAATCCATGGGCCTCAGTAGGTCTGTGTGTTCAGTTTAAATGCTAAAGGGTTAATCCATGGACCTCAGTAGGTCTGTGTGTTCAGTTTAAATGCTAAAGGGTTAATCCATGGACTTCAGTAGGTCTGTGTGTCCAGCTTAAATGCTAAAGGGTTAAGCCATGGACTTCAGTAGGTCTGTGTGTCCAGTTTAAATGCTAAAGGGTTAAGCCATGGACTTCAGTAGGTCTGTGTGTCCAGTTTAAATGCTAAAGGGTTAAGCCATGGACCTCAGTAGGTCTGTGTGTCCAGTTTAAATGCTAAAGGGTTAAGCCATGGACCTCAGTAGGTCTGTGTGTCCAGTTTAAATGCTAAAGGGTTAAGCCATGGACCTCAGTAGGCCTGTGTGTATGTCTTAACCAAGTGGTTACTTCATTTATACCTAATATCAAAGCTGATGTTTACGAAGGGATGAAACACAAGCAGAATTATAAGATGAGGGCTAAATGATTTAAAGTTATTTTTTAACAATTGATGGTGGAAAAGATTTCAAATTCATCATCATCATCATTGATTAACGTCTATCTTCCACGGTAGCATGGGTTAGACGGATTTGTCCCATTTAGAGGCAAGTTGTGTCGGGTGACCGTGTCTTGCTCATATAGGAGTTCAAATTGTCTTAACTTAGGCTGCAACTTATGGTGTCTGACACTCTTACCGGCTACATAGCCTTGGAGTCTATTTTACCGGGACCGGTTACATAGCCTCTTTCTTTGTCTTAACAATTGTCTTAACTTAGGTTTCAACTCATAGTATCTGACACTCTTACCGGCTACATAGCCTCTTTCTTTGTCTTAACAATTGTCTTAACTTAGGTTTCAACTCATAGTATCTGACACTCTTACCGGCTACATAGCCTTGGAGTCTATTTTACTGGGACCGGTTACATAGCCTCTTTCTTTGTCTTAACAATTGTCTTAACTTAGGCTGCAACTCATGGTATCTGACACTCTTACCGGCTAAATAGCCTGGGAGTCTATTTTATCGGGACCGGTTACATAGCCTCTTTCTTTGTCTTAACAATTGTCTTAACTTAGGCTGCAACTCATGGTATCTGACACTCTTACCGGCTAAATAGCCTGGGAGTCTATTTTACCGGGACCGGTTACATAGCCTCTTTCTTTGTCTTAACAATTGTCTTAACTTAGGCTGCAACTCATGGTATCTGACACTCTTACCGGCTAAATAGCCTGGGAGTCTATTTTACCGGGACCGGTTACATAGCCTCTTTCTTTGTCTTAACAATTGTCTTAACTTAGGCTGCAACTCATGGTATCTGACACTCTTACCGGCTAAATAGCCTGGGAGTCTATTTTACCGGGACCGGTTACATAGCCTCTTTCTTTGTCTTAACAATTGTCTTAACTTAGGCTGCAACTCATGGTATCTGACACTCTTACCGGCTAAATAGCCTGGGAGTCTATTTTACCAGACGTAGCCTCTTCCTTTTTTATTACAGGATGTTAAGAGTTTTTAAGAGACAAGATTGTCATGGTTAGATGATCTTTCATAATAGGTCTGTTCTGTTAGGACTGACCTGGGGCTAAACACCACCACCACCATCGCCACCACCACTGCCACCACCACCACCATCACCACCACCAACAATAACAACATGGTGGGCCTGGCCTTATCTTATCTTAAGAAAAAGACCCCTTAAAAGATCCTTTGGAAACTTTAACTGAAGCCTGCTTCCATCACCAATGTAGAATCTATATCAGCCAGCACCACCACCTCCTCCACCTCCACCAGTACTACCACCACCTCCAGCACCACCACCACTACCACCACCACTACTACCATCACCACCAGCAGCAGCACCACCACCACCAGCAGCAGCACCACCACCACACATCAACACCACCACCACCTCCACCAGCACCACCTTTTAACCTGTGGTACTACACACCCCTCCCTGCTCTCCATCACATATACTATCTACCCCCTCCCTCTCTCTCTCTACAATCTGTAAGGCTGTTACTCCACCACCATCACCACCATCACCATGATGGTGCCACCTTTTTTTTTTTATATATGTGTATTTATGTGTATATATGTGTATATATGTGTATATATGTGTATATATGTGTATATATGTGTATATATGTGTATATATACCTACCATGAGGAAGCTTCTGTATCACACCTCACTCACTCCTGTTGCTTACCATTCCCTCCCCACCACCACCACCACACAATATATCACCATCGCCACCACCACTACCACTACCACTACCATCACCAGCACCACACACTACACTACTACCACCATCAACACACACTACACCAACATTACACTACCACCATCATCACCACCACTATCACCACCACCACTATCACCACCAGCTACACCACATACTACACCACCACCATCACCACCACCACATACTACACCACCACCACCATCACTACACCACCTCCATTACCACCACACACTACACCACCACCACCACTATCACCACCAGCTACACCACTACCACCATCACATACTACACCACCACCACCACATACTACACCACCACCACTACCACCACCACATACTACACCACCACCATCACCACCACCACATACTACACCACTACCACCATCACTACACCACCACCACCACTATCACCACCAGCTACACCACTACCACCACATACTACACCACCACCACCATCACTACATCACCACCACTACCACCACCACACACTACACCACCACCACCACCATTACACCACCACGCCACCACCAACACCTCCACCACTCCCCTGCCCAGTCAGTAGCAGCAGTACAAGTTAGAATTTAGGCATGTGTTGTTCTCTTGGAGAACATTGAGAAAACTTTGGTCCACATGGCACCCCTGTCTCCCCTTCCTCCTCCTCCTTCCTCTTCTTCTTGTCTTGGAGGTATGGTGGGAGGGACAGAGAGAGATATAGACAGACATAGAGGGGTAGGGGCGGAGACAGAGCAAGATAGGCAGAGAGAGGGGGACAGATAGAGAGAGAGAGAGAAAAGCAGCAATAGAGATGCAGGGATAGATTGGCAAAGAGAGTTTGAGGCATAGATAGATAGATAGGGAGTAGGGTGAGAGGGGGAGAGATAGACAGACAGAGAGAGATAGAGACATATATATATATAGAGAGAGAGTGAGAGAGACAGATATATATATATATATAGAGAGAGAGAGGGAGAGAGAGATATTGGGAGACAGAAAGAGAGAAAGATGGTAGTTTGTGAAAGAGGAAGAACAGTTTTGAAAGAGTTATAGATAGGGAGTAGGGAGGGAGAGAGAAAGACAGACAGACAACGAGAGAGAGAGAGAAAGAAAAAGAGAGAGAGCGAGAGATGGTAGTTTTTGAAAGAGGAAAAAGGTTTTGAAAGAGTTTCAGATAGATAGGGAGTAGGGAGAGAGATAGCGAGAGAAAGAGAGAAGCATTGAGAGAGAGAGAGAGAGAAGTTTGTGAAAGAGGAAAAAGTTTTGAAAGTTTCAGATAGGATAGAAGTCAGAAAAATAACAAAAAAAAAATGGCTTCTTTCTCCCCCACCTCTCTCTCCCTCTCTCTCTCTCTCTCTGACCTTCTCTTTCTTGCTTCTTTCCCTCTCTCATCGCTCTCTTTCTTTCTTTCTTTCTTCTTCCTCTGACCCCCCTTCTCATCTCTCTCTCTCTCTCTATCCTTCTTCCTCTGACCCCCCCTCCCGCATCTCTCTCTGTCCCTCTCTTTTTTTCCATTCTTCCTATGACCTCTCCTCCTTCCTCTGACCTCCCCTCCCATCTCTCTCTCACTGCCCCTCTCCTTCTTTCTCCTTCTTCCTCTCTACTGAAAGTCAAAGACAGACAGATAGGAAGAAAGGAAGGAAGGATGGAAGGAGGAAAGGAAGATAGAAACAAGAACGCCATCCCCCTACCCATCCCACCCCATCTACCCTCCACTCAGTGTTAAAACTATAGCCCCACACCCTCCATTGCCCTCCCATACAAACAGCCTCCTCCCCTCCACTAAAAATAAAAAAAAGTTTCTCAGAAGTAAGAAATAACTTACTGTCAGCAGTAGTGTTTTTTTATTTTGTTTGCTTCTTACTTTTCTTTTTCTTCTTTCTTTTCTCCTTCTTTTCCTTCTTTCTTTTCTCCTTATTTTCCTTCTTTCTTTTCTTTAAGACATTGATGGTTTTTATTCCAACCAATATAAATCCTCATAGCATCTCAGTTTAGCTACTATACATACATACATATATATATATATACATACATATATAAATATATATATACACATAGATATATATATATATATATACTTGTATATATATCTACATATTACATACACACCCACATATATATATATATATATATACATATATATATATATACATATATATATACATATATATATACATATATATATATATACATATATATATATACATATACATGTACATATATATATACATATACATATACACATTCATATATATATACACATACATTTATATATATACACATACATATATATATATATACACATACATATATATATATATATATATATATATATACATATATATATATACTTATATATATATCTACATATTATATACATACCACACACATATATATATATATATATATATATACTCACACAGGCACACCTACACATACATACCTACCTATAGATAAATAGATATACATTATATAGCTATATACATACATACAGGCACATAAACACATACCTATATACATACATACATATATATATATATACTCACTTCACTCACGCAAACACATACCTATACATTTATTTATATACATATACACACACACATAGACACACATACACATTTTTCTCTTGAGGAAAGTCTTGCCGCCATTTTGGAACTTGTCTTTCTTCATCAGAGAGAGAAAAAGAGAAAGAAAGAGAGTGTTTTAGGGCTCAAGCAACCATCTTA
>OZ024762.1:24158892-24168892 GCA_964016885.1 Eledone cirrhosa
GGATTTGAACTTAGAACTTAAAGGGTTGTAACTCGATGCCGCGAATGCTATTGAATACATATCAAAATGTAGAGTTTGTATATTTCATTACAACCTTCCTTCTGCTGTTAAGTTTCACATATTGAGACAGCAAGAGCTCAGCCATTGGGCTCCAACTCTCTAATATAGTTACACTCTACTATCCCTAGTATTGCCAGTATTGAGTACTCTGTTGAAAATGGTCCTACTAGTTTAAAACTGGTATAATCCTGATCTATCTCTCTACATATATATATATATAAAGGAATAAGAGACAGGAGACATAACATATATATATCGGTAGAGGGTCGGATGTCATGCTTTGATGCATAGAGTTACGGCCCTTGCCATTCTGAGCTCAAATCCCACCGAGGTTAACTTTGCCTTTCATCCTTACGGGGTCGATAAAATAAAGTACCAGTAATACACTGGGTAATTGCTGGCCTTGTGCCAAACGTAGAAACAATTATCATTGTCATTTAACTTCCACTTTCCCTGTTAGCATGGGTTGGACAAGTCTTCTCAGACTGAGTCCCTACTGAAGTGGGGCCACTGACTTCCTAGACAGGCTGGGGGGGGGAGGTACCTTGCTAACATGTAGTTCCTTGCTCGAGCAAGTGCATTTTATCATGGTACCACCTCTAAAGAGTTTGTGTCTTTGACACAACTGGAGGGTCCTTCCAACCTCATATATAATATACAGGGTGTCCCCAAAAATGTATACACACTTCAACTGCATTCTAATAAATATTGCCTGTACAGGTAATCAAAGTGTGTATACATTTTTGGGCGATACCTTGTATATATATTGGGTGTTGACAAAAAGTACCCAGTCTACACTGTAAAGTGGTCGTGTTGGTGACATGTCAAAAAGTACCCAGTACTCACTGTAAATGAGGTTGGCATTAGGAAGGGCATTCAACTAGAAACGAAGCCAAAATCAGTTCTGTATGAGCAAGACATGTCAGGTATATATATATATAAAACCAAAACTGAATACTAACCAATACTATTACTAATTCTCACTTATTCCTAATTAAACTATTTTTCACTGTGAACAATTTGTCAGCATTTTCTTTTCCGTTTACCAATATGTGGAAGAACGGACGTAAAACGGTGATGATGATGATGATGTGTTACACCTCTATTCTTTTAAATATATATATATATATATATATATATATATATATATATATATATATATATATATATATATATATATACACACATATACATACACACATATATATATATATATATATATATATATATATAGTTGTTAGAATGGTGGCTAGAGTGCTTTGCCGTATTCGTTCTGTCTCTCTTCTCTCTGAGTTCAAATCCTGCCGAGGTCAACTTTGCCTTTTATCCTTTTGAGGTTGATAAAAAAAAGTACCAGTTTAGTTCTGGGGGTTGATTCTTCCTCTATATCTCTTTCTCAATTCCTCTCACTTTCATTTTCTATCTTTCTCTGGAAGAAATCTGCTGCGTTCAGACCTGGAGAGGAGATGGGCTCCGCCAGGCATTAAACATGCCCTAGAAACACTGTATCCCACTACGGCATCCCTATGACTCCCATCAGGAGTTGTGGGAGCATACCATACCATGATGGCTGCAACTCGATTTCGAGTAATGCCATTGCTTGCCACCTTTAGCATGAGCAGCACGGATGTGGCTTTTAGTCCTGCTTGAGACTTGCACACTCTTATCAACTGAGGCACAATCTTTCCCACACTCTCCACAAACAGAAATGCCATAAAATACACAGTTGACAGTGTCCCCTGTATGTGGCTTCGTTGATGACTTCCAAAGGTCTTAGACATAACTTAGACATAACCAGCCATATTCTTTACAGGTTAAATATATATATATAAATATATATATATCATCATCATCATCATCATCATCACCGTTTTACGTCCGTTCTTCCACACTAGCATGGGTTAGACGGGTTGTCCTGTTGTGGGCAGTGTCTGGTCGGTTGACCTTGTCTTGCTCATACAGGAACTGATTTGGCTTAATTTCTACAGCTGGGTGCCTAACACCAACCTCATTTACAGTGAGTGCTGGGTGCTTTTTCGTGTCGCCTACACGTCCATTTTACAACGTGGGCTGGGTGCTTTTTTGCCGTGGCACCTCCACGACCACCTTGCGGTGGGGTGTGTGGGGGCATATTGTCTATATGCTTCAGCTTGTACCCATGGGAGGTCGGGTACTCTGTATTACTGCGTGACACCAGAGGTCACGGTCGTGTGTCATTGCCTTTGAGAGTTGTAATTGGGTAAGGTCGGTATATATATATATATACACACACATGATTTGTAATGACGGTTGCAAGTATATATAAGTCTCAGTACAATAGGAGACTTTGATGTACTCTTCATTAAGGTCAAACTTCGGTTTTCTTACTCTGGAATTTTCTTTTAGGTCTGTTTTCCAATGCTTACATGGGTTGGATGGGTTCTCTTCAGCACTGCATGTCTCCACTTGTTGCATTCCTTTGTCAACTCCTTTGGGACTCTCAGCAATTTGAGGTCAGCTCTCAACACCTTGGCCCAGGTCTTTCTTGGTCTACCTCTACTGCAGCTTTCTTCCACCGGTATTTCCAGGAACTTCTTCACCCATCGACTACATAATAGACTAAATCCCTTTAAGGTGTCACCAAAGAATGGATACAGTCTAATGATTAAAACTTGGAAAATAATAAAAGAATCATGATTTAACCCTTTAGCATATACATTTCTTTATATTTACTATTGTATTTTCACAGTAAAGGCTTTATCTCATATTATCTGATATTTATTCTGAGACCAATATCTTAACATCAGTATGAGCAGCCAGTTATGGCCGGTTTGAATAGAAAGAGGTGAGAGAATTATCGCTGGATACGGCTGGTTTAAATGCTAAAGGGTTAAGATTTGTCTTTTCACTGCTAGAAAGAGTTGGACAGGTTGTCAGAGACTGAGACTGTCTCGAAGATAATAAGTCATTATTTGGAGCGGTTAGAACACGCAAAGACAAAACCACGTTTATGGTATAAATGAAGTCGTAGACTAATATTCTCTTAGGTGGTTCATAGAGACATTCTCTAGCAATGAACGGAAAAAATGAAGATAATAAGTCATTATCGAGCCCTCTTTGGATTTTAGTCTTCAAATTTATTATTATTACTATATATATATATATGTATATATATATATAAAATGTATGTATATATATATATATATTTCCAATTCCACCCCACCTGTCCCTTCAATCTTTTTAATTTCTCATTCTTTCTTCTGATGAAGGACTAGTGTCCGAAACAATAAGACCCCCTTCCTTCTACTTCAAGCGTTAACCTAATATATTCCTTGTATATACTGTACCGATTGTGTTGTTATTTCTGTTGACCGTTTATGTATATATATACATATGTAAAGTTTTACACAACAATGTTTCACATATCTTTAATGATTATCAAGGGACACATGTTTCACAGATGATTGGCTCAAGGTCCATAATCTAGAAATCTACAAAATTACAGTATAACCTACATTATGCATATATATAAAGATTATTATTATTATTATATATCTATATATATATATCTATATATATATATATATATATATATATATATATATATATATATATATATATTGTATATATAATTGGTGGGTTGGCAGTATCAGTAGAGGGTCGGACGTCATGCTTTGCAGCACAGTTACGTCCCTTTATGGTCTGAGTTCAAATCCCGCCGAGGTTAACTTTGCCTTTCATCCTTACGAGGTCGATAAAATAAAGTACCAGTAATACACTGGGATAATTGCTGGCCTTGTGCCAAAAGTAGAAACAATTATTATTATTATATATCATCTTTATTTATATATATATATATAGGGCATCCAGCTGTAGAAAACCCGCCAGACAGTCCTATGCGAGCAAGACAACCACTCTTGCCTCAAGTGGGAAAACTCCCATCCAAACCCATGCAAGCGTGGAACATGGACGTTAAATGATGATGATGATGATGATGATGATGATATATATATATCGTCTTTTTGAAGGACTAGTGTAGGAAATGTAAAGACTCCTTTCCTAGTATATCATTAAACAAAATATAGAGGGTGGCCACAGAAGCATACCAGCTACGTTGTTGGGGAGTGTACGCCATCTTGAATTACACTGCCGTCTAGTGGGATTGAGTCAATTCTACAAATGCGGAAATACACTTTCTTAGTTTGTGTAACTGTAGCCTCCAATATTGTAAGAATATTTTTTAAAGTTTTGATATTATAAGTATTTGAAAGTAAGGAGTGTTCTTGTGGTGGGTTTATCTTCAGAGGGCTGAGTTCTTGGCTTTTTTGTGTCTGTCTACTTTTTGCACACACACACACATTTATATATAATTTTTTTGTCTGTTTATATATATATATTTAATATAGAAATGGCTTCTACAGGACTAGAACTGTTTCATTCAAAGGAAATCATCAGGAAGGCATTCCTGATGATTTCCTTCGAATGAAACAGTTCTAGTCCTATATTAAATATCAATACATTGCTATGTATTGAGTACCTTACTTACTGTGGTTACCCCCGATTGAACCCGACACACACACACACACACACACACACACACATATATATATATATATGTAAAAGTTAAACAAATAACAACACAATCGGTACAGTATATGGAAGGAATATATTAGTTTAACACTTGATATAGCAGGAAGAGGCTCTAAACGTTTATATTTATATGTCTGTGTGTGTATGTATGTATATATATATATATATATATATATATGTATATATATATATATATAATATAAGATCAAAAGATGGTTAAAAGAGTTCCAAGTATTTTATGCGCATTTCAAAAACAAATATCATCATGGGATGATATCTGCGTTTTCATCAGATAAAATAGGGATACATGATATGAAGCTTAAAAAAACACTTGTGAATAGTGAAGTTTTAAATCAACATATCAACTTCACTATTCACAAGTGTTTTTTAAGCTTCATATCATGTCTCCCTATTTTATCTGATGAAAACGCAGATATCATCCCATATTGTATTGATTTTATACATTATATATATATATATATATATATATACACACACATATACTCACACACACACACACATAGAAAGAATGATTATATATATATATATATATATATATATATATCATTATCATCATCACCATTTTACGTCCGTTCTTCCACGCTAGCATGGGTTAGACGGGTTGCCCTGTTGTGGGCAGTGTCCGGTCGGCTGACCTTGTCTTGCTCATACGGGAACTGATTCTGGCTTGATTTTAATATATATATATATATCATCATCATCATCATTTCATCATCATTTCATTTTACGTCTGCTTTTTTCCCCTGCTTGCAAGGGTGGGATGGGAACTGATTCTGGCTTGATTTCTACAGCTGGATGCCCTTCCTAACACCAACCTCATTTACAGTGAGTGCTGGGTGCTTTTTTGCCGTGGCACCTCCACGACCACTTTGCAGGGGAATGATAGGGACCCCAGTCCCTAACATCTCATTTCTACAGCTGAGTAAACTGGAGCAATGTGAAATAAAGTGTCTTGCTCAAGGAAACAACACATAACCTTGTCTGAGAATTGAACTCACAACCTTTCGATTGCAAGGCCAATGCTCTAACCACTAAGCCACGTGCCTTATATATATATATCCCACCCTTACAAACAGAGAAAAGCGGACGTATGATGATGATACATATACATAGGTATGAATTAAGGAATATCTGGTTAAGTCTGGGAAGGTGAGGAAGAACCAGGAATTGTGGAATTCACTGGTGCAGTACTAGTAGACAGAAGTAAAAATAAATATGTTGACATTGTCAGCAGAAATACCTAGATGGATTGTAGCTTGGTGTGGGCGGTGTGCTGGTGGCGGAAGTGATAGGATGTTGGGAAGGGGTTAGGGGAGAGGACAGCTTCCCCGCCACCACCCTCTCTCTGCGTTGTTTCTGTAATTCTATGTCAAGGAAACCAAAACAATAATGAAAACAAAAATAAAATAATAAATAAATAGGGTGATTAAGAATTTTGGTAATTTTGGTAATAGTTGAGTGGGTGAACTTAATAGTAGTGTTAGTAGCAGTAGTAGTGGTAGTAGTAGTAGTATTGGTAGTATTAGTAGTAGTTTAAAGAAATTTTTGGAAATATTATATATATATATATATAGAGAGTTGCAGGCCCCCAGATTGTGGTTCCGCTGGGAGAGGTGTTTGATGCTGCAAACTGGCCTGTCGCTCCTCGTACCATCCAGTACTGGGCTCTAACCTGTCCTTCCACATAGTGGTGCCATACAGTGCCAGGCCCCAAACTGTGTTTCTGCTGTGAGAGGGGTTCAGTGCAGGCAACTGACCTGTCCCTTTTCATATCAGTGCCATCCAGCGCCAGGCTTTCAAACTGTGGTTCTGACTTGTCTGTCTTCATAATGGTACCACCCAGTACCAGGCCCCATAACCATGGCTATACTGTGAGATGGGTTAGGCTCCTTGTATTGGTGCCATCTAGTACCAGGCCCCAAAACTATGGCTATACTGTGAGATGGGTTAGGCTCCTTGTATTGGTGCCATCTAGTACCAGGCCCCAAAACTATGGCTATACTGTGAGATGGGTTAGGCTCCTTGTATTGGTGCCATCTAGTACCAGGCCCCAAAACTATGGCTATACTATGAGATGGGTTAGGCTCCTTGTATTGGTGCCATCTAGTACCAGGCCCCAAAACTATGGCTATACTATGAGATGGGTTAGGCTCCTTGTATTGGTGCCATCTAGTACCAGGCCCCAAAACTATGGCTATACTATGAGATGGGTTAGGCTCCTTGTATTGGTGCCATCTAGTACCAGGCTCCAAAACTATGGCTACACTGTGAGATGGGTCGAACTCCAAAACTATGTTTCCGCTGTGGGATAGGATCGGTGCAGCCAACCGGCCTGCCCCTTCTCGTAATGGTGCCATCCAGTTCCACACTGTAACTGTGGTTGGTGTTTGGAAGGGCATCCAGCTGTAAAATACCCAGCCAAACTTACAGTCCTTGTTGGGGCAAGGTACAGTGTGGGCCAATTCTGGCCTGACTTGTTTCCCAACATGGACGACCTGTCTAACCCATGCAAGCATGGAAAAATGGACGCTAAACGGTGATGATGATGACGATGATGATGATGATGATGATGATGATACATATAGCTTTCCTGATGAATACTTGAAGTGGTAACTAACTGAAACTTCCTGAGTTTCTACTCCAGAGGTCCCCAACCAATGGGTCACGGACTGCTACTGGTTTGTATCATCTACTCCAGAGGTCCCCAACCAATGGGTCACGGACTGCTACTGGTTTGTATCATCTACTCCAGAGGTCCCCAACCAATGGGTCACGGACTGCTACTGGTTTGTAGATCATTTGCTACTGGGCCGCAAAGAAATGATTAACTTGTTTAACCCTTTACCATTTGCATTACTCTATATTTACTATTGTATTTTCATGGTAGAGTCTTTATTTCACATAATTATCTTACATAATATCGAATCTATGACATTTTGATATTATTTATTTTGAGAACAATACCTTAATGTTAGTATGAGTGGCTGGTTACAGCTGGTTTGGACAGAAAGAGGTGAGAGAATTCTGGCTGGGTACAGCTGGTTTAAATGCTAAAGAGTTAAAATTATATAATAGATAAATTGAATATTGGACTTTAATTTAAAAAGATTTGTTTAACTATTCAATATTCATATACTTTAATAAATTGCTGTTTCTATTATTGCCTCTTTATTGAAATGCACTTAAATAACACATATGTACAACTACTGGTCCGCAGAAAGGTCCGGCATGAAGCCGGTCCATGGTATAAAAAAGGTTGGAGACCACTGCTCTATTTCACTAATAGACACACTCTACATCACACCATATATTGAGTACTACTATGATTTGTGATCTTCCCAGTCCCTATACTGCACTCTATCAACATATACCTTTTCCAAAAATTGGCCCAGAAAATACCCTCAGCATCTTATATGGTCAAGGGTCAGTTTGGGTCACTTGTTAGTGGATTTCTAGTGCTGCAGTGGCCCTTAAATTAAATTTTCACATTTCCTTAACCCTTTACATTATTTATACTATACTTGCCATTCTGAGTTCAAATCCCGCCAAGGTTAACTTTGCCTTTCATCCTTACGGGGTCGATAAAATAAAGTACCAGTAATGCACTGGGTATTTGCTGGCCTTGTGCCAAAAGTAGAAACAATTATTTATACTATATATACTATTATATTTTCATAGTAAACACTTTATTTCACATAAAATCAAATCTACGAGATTTTGATGTTATTTATTTTGAGAACAATACATTAACATCAGTATGAGCAGCCGGTTATGACCAGTTTGAAAAGAAAGAGGTGAGATAATTCTGGTCGGATATGGTTGGTTTAAATACTAAATGGTTAAATTTTAAAATAGTACTAACATATTACAACTAGAATTATGATGTAGAATGATAATAAAATAATAGGATGTACAAGGAAGACCTGGAAGACTGCTCTGGTATCGACATGTGAGACATATAGATGAGGATTGTTGGGTGAAGAAGTGTTAAGAAATACCAGTGGAAGGGAGCTGGGGTTGAGAGAGAGCAAGAAAGACCCTGGTAGTGGCTGTGGAAGGAATCATATGTAGCGGACAGGGGGAGAGAAGACTGTGCTGGTATGGACATGTGGGACATATAGATGATGACCTTTAGGTGAAGAAGTGCCAAGAAATACCAGTAGAAGGAAGTTACAGTAGATAGAGAGACAGAGAGCGATGAAGACCTTGGCAGAGAGAAGACTGCTCTGGTATGGACATGTGAGACATATAGATGATGGTTGTTGTGTGAAGAAGTACCAAGTGGAAGGGAGTTACAGTAGAGGAAGACATGAGCAGAGAGAAGACTGCTCTGGTATGGACATGTGAGACATATAGATGATGACTGTTGTGTGAAGAAGTACCAAGTGGAAGGGAGTTACAGTAGAGGAAGACATGAGCAGAGAAAGGACTGCTCTGGTATGGACATGTGGGACATATAGATGATGACTGTTGTGTGAAGAAATACCAAGATATACCAGTGGAAGGGAGTTACAGTAGAGGAAGACCTGAGCAGAGAAAGGACTGCTCTGGTATGGACATGTGAGACATATAGATGATGACTGTTGTGTGAAGAAATACCAAGATATACCAGTGGAAGGGAGTTACAGTAGAGGAAGACCTGAGCAGAGAGAAGACTGCTCTGGTATGGACATGTGGGACATATAGATGATGACTGTTGTGTGAAGAAATACCAAGATATACCAGTGGAAGGGAGTTACAGTAGAGGAAGACATGAGCAGAGAAAGGACTGCTCTGGTATGGACATGTGAGACATATAGATGATGACTGTTGTGTGAAGAAATACCAAGATATACCAGTGGAAGGGAGTTACAGTAGAGGAAGACCTGAGCAGAGAGAAGACTGCTCTGGTATGGACATGTGGGACATATAGATGATGATTGTTGTGTGAAGAAGTACCAAGTGGAAGGGAGTTACAGTAGAGGAAGACCTGAGCAGAGAGAAGATTGCTCTGGTATGGACATGTGGGACATATAGATGATGACTGTTGTGTGAAGAAATACCAAGATATACCAGTGGAAGGGAGTTACAGTAGAGGAAGACCTGAGCAGAGAGAAGACTGCTCTGGTATGGACATGTGGGACATATAGATGATGATTGTTGTGTGAAGAAATACCAAGATATACCAGTGGAAGGGAGTTACAGTAGAGGAAGACCTGAGCAGAGAGAAGACTGCTCTGGTATGGACATGTGGGACATATAGATGATGATTGTTGTGTGAAGAAGTACCAAGTGGAAGGGAGTTACAGTAGAGGAAGACCTGAGCAGAGAGAAGATTGCTCTGGTATGGACATGTGGGACATATAGATGA
>OZ024762.1:24176392-24181392 GCA_964016885.1 Eledone cirrhosa
TTACACTACACTACACTACATTACATTACACCACACTACATTACACCATACCACATCACATTACACCACACTACACTACACCATACTACACTACACCATACTACACCACACCACATTACACCACACTACATCACCCCACACTACATTACATTACACCACACCACACCACGCTACATTACACCACACCACATTACACCACACCACACCGCACTACATTACACCACACCACACCACACTACATTACATTGCACCACACCAGACTACACTACATTACACCACACCACACTACATTACACTACACTACACCACATTACACCACACTACACCACCCCACACTACATTACATTACACCACACCGCACTACATTACACCACACCACACTACACCATACCACACCACATTACACCACACTACACTACACCATACTACACCACACCACATTACACCACACTACCCCACACTACATTACATTACACCACACCACACTACATTACACCATACCACACCACACTACATTACACCATACCACACCACATTACACCACACTACACCACACCACACCACACTACACCGTGCCACATTACACCACACTACACTACACCATACTACACCATGCCACATTACACCACAGTACACTATACCACACTACACTACACCACGTTACACCACACTACACCACACTACACCACACTACACCACACTACACCATACTACACTACACTACACCACACAACACTACACCATACTATACCCCATTACACTATATTGCAGCACACCACCTCCACCATCACAGTCCCTACAGATATTCTGTCATACCTCCCTCCTCCTCACCCGCTACCCTACCATCTTTCACCCTGCTCCCCATGGACCCACCCCCGCCATGGCCCCTCTTCCCCATGTCCCCCCACACGGCCCCACTCCCCCACCCTGAACCTTTTCTTACCCCTTATCTTCCTTCATTCCTGACTCCAGCTCTCATCAGTTCCTGAATATAACACACACACTCTCACACACACTCTCACAGACACACACACACTCTCACATACACACACAGACACATACATACACTCTCACAGACACACACGCACTCTCACAGACACACACTCACATACACACACAGACACATACACTCTCACAGACACACTCTCTCACATACACACACACATACACACACATACACATACACACACTCACAGACACACACACACACTCTCACAGACACACATACACACACTCTCACAGACACACACACACACACATACACATACTCTCACAGACACACACACACACAGTCTCACATACACAGATACATACACATAGACACATACTCTTACATACACAGACACAAACACTATCGCATACACACTCACACATACACACACACATACACATACAAACACACACATACACACACAAACACTCACACATACAAACACAGAAACTATTTATATATGCACACACATACACGCAGTCACACTCACACAAACACTGACTCATGCACACTCTCACACACAAACTATATATGTGCAGACACACACACACACCAATACTGTACACATGTCTATATACACACTAATTATTTACACACACGTACACACATAACTTTAAACTGTACACCTCATATGTCTGTGACCATAGACACACACACACACTAATTATATATACATACACACACATCTATGTACATCGCACCTCCATTCACTCTCCCTCTCTATGTGTGTGTGTGTGTATATATATGTGTGTGTGTATATATATATATATATACACACACACACACACATATATATACAATGGAGGCACATGGCTTAGTGGTTAGAGCATTGGCCTTGTAATCGAAAGGTCATGAGTTCAATTCTCAGACCGGGTGATGTGTTGTTTCCTTGAGCAAGACACTTTATTTCACATTGCTCCAGTTTACTCAGCTGTAGAAATGAGATGATAGGGACTGGGGTCCCTATCATTCCACTGTAAAGTGGTCGTGGAGGTGCCACGGCAAAAAAGCACCCAGCACTCACTGTAAATGAGGTTGGTGTTAGGAAGGGCATCCAGCTGTAGAAATCAAGCCAGAATCAGTTGCTGTCCCACCCTTGCAAGCAGGGAAAAATGGACGTAAAATGATGATGATGATATATTTTTTTCTTTTTTCACTTTTTTCCTAATTTTTTTAACATTACTTCCTCTTCTCCCTTTCTATCTTTCTAGTTCATCTTTTATTTTTCATTCTATCTTCTGATGAAGGACTAGTGTCCGAAACGTTAAGGCCCTTTTCCTGTTATTTCAAGCTTTAAACTAATATATTTCTTCATTGTACTGTGTTGTTTGCTTTGTTATTTCTGTTTTCAACACACACACACACACACATACACACACACATATAAATATATATATCATCATCGTTTTACATCCATTCTTCCACACTAGCCTGGACTAGATGGGTTGTCCTATTGTGGACAATGCCAGGTATATATATGTGTGTGTATATATATATATATATATATATATGTGTATATATATATATATATATATATATATATATATATATATATATATATATATAAGGTATATATATCATCATCGTTTAATGTCCATCTTCCATGCTAGCATGGGTTGGACGGGTTTGTCCCACTTGAGGCAAGATTGGTCGGGTGACCGTGCCTCACTCGTACAGAACTGTTTCTGGTATGTTTTCTATAGCTGGATGCCCTTCCTAACACCAACCACATTTATGGGAGCCTTTATATATATATTCTAGGGCGGGTAAAATTCCCGAGATCCATGGACGAGTTCTCCCCAGCGGCCTCTGATGGGATGACAGAGTTCTTTGAGATACTGGCTGGAGTGCTCCAGGGAGATACATTGGCTCCCTACCTTTTATATATATATATATATGTATATATATATATATATATATATATATATATATATATATATATATATATATATATATATATATACATACAGGCAAAAAGTAAACGGAAACAACAAAGCAAACAGCACAGTACAAAGATTTTATAGGTTTTGGACCCCTAGTCCTACATCAGAAGATAGAATGAGAAATATAAGATGAACTAGAAAGATAGAGAGGGAGAAAAGAAAGGAAGTGGCTGGTCAGTTTGAACAGAAACAGGAAAGAGAATTCTGGTTGGATATGGCTGGTTTACATTACTCTATATATACTATTGTATTTTCACAGTAAAGGTTTTACCTCACGTAATATCTCACATAACATTTACATTACTCTATATAATCTATTGTATTGTCACAGTAAAGGTTTTACCTCACATAATATCTCACATAACATTTACATTACTCTATATAATCTATTGTATTGTCACAGTAAAGGCTTTACCTCACATAATATCTCACATAACATTTACATTACTCTATATATACTATTGTATTGTCACAGTAAAGGCTTTACCTCACATAATATCTCACATAACATTTACATTACTCTATATAATCTATTGTATTTTCACAGTAAAGGTTTTACCTCACATAATATCTCACATAACATTTACATTACTCTATATAATCTATTGTATTGTCACAGTAAAGGCTTTACCTCACATAATATCTCACATAACATTTACATTACTCTATATAATCTATTGTATTTTCACAGTAAAGGCTTTACCACACATAATATCTCACATAACATTTACATTACTTTATATATACTCTTGTATTTTCACAGTAAAGGCTTTACCTCACATAATATTTCACATAACATTTACATTACACTATATATACTATTGTATTTTCAAAGTAAAGGTTTTACCTCACATAATGTCTCACATAACATTTACATTACTCTATATATACTATTGTATTTTCACAGTAAAGGCTTTACCTCACATAATATCTCGCATAACATTTACATTACTCTATATATACTATTGTAATTTCCCAGTAAAGGCTTTACCTCACATAATATCTCACATAACATTTACATTACTCTATATATACTATTGTATTATCACAGTAAAGGCTTTACCTCACATAATATCTCACACAACATTTACATTACTCTATATATACTATTGTATTGTCACAGTAAAGGCTTTACCTCACATAATATCTCACATAACATTTACATTACTCTATATATACTATTGTATTTTCACAGTAAAGGCTTTACCTCACATAATATCTCACATAACATTTACATTACTCTATATATACTATTGTATTTTCACAGTAAAGGCTTTACCACACATAATATCTCACATAACATTTACATTACTCTATATATGCTATTGTATTTTCACAGTAAAGGCTTTACCTCACATAATATTGAACCTCTGAGATTTTGATATTATTTATTTTGAGAACAATACCTTAACATCAGTATGAGTGGCCAGTTACAGCCGGGTACAGCTGGTTTAAATACTAAAGGATTAAATGATGATGATGACCATGATAGAATAAAAGGAATAAAACATAAATGGGTTGAGAACACCAACCAGCCAAACTTAAGCCCCCTTAGCAACAGGCTTAACTGGCACACTGACCCCTTCTGTTCTGGGTTGCTGGTGGAGGACAGCACAGCTAGTTTCACTAATGACCCACACCAGCTACATTTAACAGAGAGAATATTAGATTATTAGCTAGATAGCTAGGTAGGTAGTCAGGTAGGCAGGTAGGTATGTTAGTGGTGGGGGTTGTTGGGAGGGGTGTAAAGAACAGGTACCAGTGAATCTGAAGCCTCACAAAATATCTGCTGTTCTTATCTATATTGTAAATATTCGGGGTTATGGGTGGTGGTGGCTTTTACATATTTTTTTCTTTGTTTGTGTGTGTGTATAAATATAATAATATATATATATATATTATGTATATATATATTTATATATATTTCGTTTCTGAATTTGTTTAGCAAGATTCTTTATCTTAAAACGTGTGTTGAAACCGATATTGTTATACTTTGGGAGGGTCATGTTGCCAATAAGGAACACACGCACCAGTTGCTTTTACTTCAATTTATTATAATAAATTTA
>OZ024762.1:24186392-24188892 GCA_964016885.1 Eledone cirrhosa
ATATAAGTATATACGTTCAACAATCTGGCAGGAAGGTATATGTTGCTGACGATAGCTAATAAGCTTGAAACTAGTACAGCGTTCCTTTGTCAGTTTTGAACAAACGAGCAACGATGGTTGCTGGACACTACGGCTTAATACGGGATGTTTGTTTACAAACACACCGAGCATTATAATAAATGTTCGGTGAATCCATACGTACATATATATGTGTGCATGTATGTATATATATATATATATATATATATACATACTACTGTACGTCTGTATACATGTATGTATGTACATGTACATACTTATATTTAAGTAACAGCCATACTAAGAGTGGGAAATGAAATTTCGTTTCATTTTTTCCGTTTATATATATATATATATATATATATATATATATATATATATATATATATATACACAGTCATCATCATCATCATTATCATCATCATCATCGTTTAACGTCCATCTTCCACGCTTGCATGGGTTTGGACGGGAGTTTTCCCACTTGAGGCAAGAGTGGTTGTCTTGCTCGTATAGGACTGTCTGGTGGGTTTTCTACGGCTGGATGCCCTTCCTAACTACAACCACGTTTACAGTGTGGACTGTGAGGTTTTTACCGTGTTACCTACACGGCCACATTACAGCGTGGACTGTGTTTTTTGTCGTGACACCTACACGATCTCATTTGTTTCGGACTGGATGTTGTGGTACCAACATAACTTCACATTGAAGGGGGTGGTGTGGATGGGGTGGGGGTAGTGGGACGGGGGTGTATTTTTGTTAGAGGTGCCTACTGACTGAAGTAGGTTTCACTTTGTACTTAGGTAAGGCGGGTCTTCTGTATTACTGTGTAGCGCCAAAGATCTCGGTCCAGTGACATTGTCTTGGAGAGGTGTAAGTATATATATATATATATATTTTGAATAATATTAAATGCTCCAGAAAATTCTGTCGAGTGCTTCTAATCTATTGTAAAATTGTATTCGTTGAATAATCAATGAACCATATAAACTTTGGTTATATATATATATATATATATATATATATATATATATATATACATATTATAAAATTGGTCCCTCATCAGTGATTTGCCAACCATCATTGGTATTTCATCGCATTAAAAATCAGATACCTCAGGTTGGTGCGAGCAATAACTAAAATAAGCTATTGATTTTTAATGCGATGAAATACCAATGATGGTTGGCAAATCACTGATGAAGGACTAATTTTATAATATGTATTCCATGTGCAACCATGCAGTATTCTTCTCCCCTTGTTTTTCACATATATATATATATATATATATATATATATAGTGTACCCCCAACATTTGCGGTGTCAGTTATTTGCGGAATTTTTCTTAGACCCTAATTAATAATTGTTCATGGAAACCACCGTTCATTCGCGAACTGAATATCTTCCTCGACTTTTTAATGGCTTTTTTCGTGGCAATATATTGTTTCACGCCTTTTAACACTAAATTATTAACAACATATCGTATTTGCCGGCCTATGTTTTACGTTATGTTTTGTCGTTTATATGAATTTTTATGGGCCACGTCCAGTATTCGCGGGTTTTCTCCAGGAATGTAACCCCCGTGAATACCAGGGAGACAACTATATCATCATCATCATCATAATCACCGTTTTACGTCCGTTCTTCTATGCTAGCATGGGTTAGACGGGTTGTCCTGTTGTGGGCAGTGTCTGGTCGGCTGACCATGCCTTGCTCATACGGGAACTGATCTGGCTTGATTTCTACAGCTGGATGCCCTTCCTAACACCAACCTCATTTACAGTGTGGGGCTGGGTGCTTTTTCATGGAGTCTACACGTCCACTTTACAGTGGGGGCTGGGTGCTTTTTTGCCGTGGCACCTCCTCGACCACCTTGCAGTGGGGGGTGTGGGGGCATATTGTCTATATGCTTCAGCATGTACCCATGGGAGGTCGGGTACTCTGTATTACTGCGTGATGCCAGAGGTCACGGTCGTGTGTCATTGCCTTTGAGATGTGTAAGGTCGGCTTTTATCACCTCATCCCAGGTCATCTTGGGTCTCCCCACTCCGCGGTTTCCATCGACTTCTAGTTCTCTGCACCTTTTTATGCAGCTGTCATCCTTCATACGCATCACATGTCCATACCAACGCAACCGCCTCTCCTGCACACAGCATTTGATTCCTCTTATGTTCAGTCTCTCTCTCAATTCATTGTATATATATATATATATATATATATATATATATATATATATAGCTATAATTGTGGATGCAAATATTGCCAATAAAACCACAAGCACTATTTGATTTTCACTTCAGCTTTATTATTAGTTATTGGTAGAGAATGGTACAATCGGTAGAGTGTTGGACATGTTTTGAGGTATAGGTTAACAGCCTTTAATGTTCTGAACCTATCTTAGTATGGAAACAGTTAATAATTTTACTAAATCACTCCAATATAATTTTATCTAAGAACCTTGCATTAAGTTACTATCTCAGTAATAAAA
>OZ024762.1:24216392-24218892 GCA_964016885.1 Eledone cirrhosa
GGATTATGACACATATAGTGTAGTATTTATAATGAGCAAATTAATAATTATTGCCTGTTATTAGAGGGGAGTACTTCTTCTTCTTGTTCTTATCATGTCCACAAGAGTGTCAGTTACAAAGCTTGGCTAGATGTGGTTCCACCAGAGCTGAACACATTGCTGTCCTTTCTCATTAAACTCTGCCAAGCTCCAATACTGTGCAGGGGTGTTCCAGCAGGGGGCATATCAGGAGGTGCTGCGTAGTCTGTGGTTCGATGTTGCAGTCACACACAACCTCCCCATCCTTTAAATATCCTCCTTTTGCCAGATTGACTTTTGCACGACCAATACCAAATCTTAATCTGTTGAGGTATTTCTACACTGCATAGTTTGTATCTGCTCCAGGGGGCCAGTGCCTCACTCGCCTTTCGCTCCATTGTTGTTACTGATGGGAAGTTAAGCTTTTCATCCCAGCAAGTGCTGCCTTCCAGCCAGTTTGTTGAATGGTGGGTGAGAGAGGCAAGAATGGCCCATGTGAATGAGACATATGCCTGCTCTGAGCATGTGCCTGTAGTATTGTAGGAGGAAAACTGGGAGAGGTTGCTTGCCATAGCGATCAGGGTGACAGTGGCTTTTGTGCGCTGCCTCCTCCTCCTTGAGGGTCGTTGAGGCACAGTCCTCAGACACTCCTTCCAGCGGGTCCTGCCAGAAGCAATCATCTCCAACTGATGCAGCTGTATCTCTAAGCAAAGGCCATTAGATAAAATTATTTTGAAAGTTTTTAGATAAATATAACCATTTTAAATATAAACAGCCTTATATCATAGACCTAAGTAGGGCTTTCAGGAAATTTGGTATCAACAGGGTTAATTTGATGTTTGGAACATCACTGAACAAAGATTCTTACATAAAATTTTGATTAAAGTTTTTAGATAAATATAAACACTTTAAATATAAAGTCTTATGTCATAGAACAAAGATAGGCTTTCCGGTTGTTTGGTATCAAAAGGGTTGAGCTGATGTTTGGAGATTAACTTAACAAAGGTTCATACATAAAATCATGATGGAAGATTTTTACATAAATATAAACATTATAAAATAAACAGTTATTGTGTCATAGAAACAGGGGTGATTTCAGTTGGTTTGGTACCAAAGGGTTGGTTTGGTACCAAAGGGTCTAAATTGGTGTTTGGAACATAACTTCACAAAAGTTCTTACATGAAATTATGATGAAAGGTTTTTAGATGAATATAAACATTCTTAAATAATTGTTTCTACTTTAGGCACAAGGCCAGCAATTACCCAGTGCATTACTGGTACTTTATTTTATCGACCCCGTAAGGATGAAAGGCAAAGTCAACCTCGGCAGGAACTGAACTCAGATCGTAAAGGGCCGTAACTATGCTGGAAAGCATGGCGTCCGACCCTCTACCGATACTGCCAATCCACCGCCCTAAACATTCTTAAATAATAGAACCAGGGGTGGTTTCAATTGATTGATTCTTGTACTTCTTCTTTGCCCACTTATTCCTGAGAGGGTCGTGGAGGCAGAGTCCTCAAATACTCCTTCCAACTGATCCGGCTGGATCCCCAAGTGAGACAAGCCATTCATGGATATCCTCCAACCATCTTGCTCAGGGTCTACGCCTGAATCTCCTACCAGTTGGTTTTGCCCATAAAATCTGTCTAGTGATTCTTTCCTGAGACATTCTAACCAGATGTCCATAGTATTGGAGCTGTGATCTCTCAATTCAGAGAAGTAGGGGCTCTACTTGGAGTGACTCTCTAGTGATTCTTTCCTGAGACATTCTAACCACATGCCCATAGTATTGGAGCTGTGATCTCTCAATTCAGAGAAGTAGGGGCTCTACTTGGAGTGACTCTCTAGTGATTCTTTCCTCAGACATTCTAACCACATGCCCATAGTATTGGAGCTGTGATCTCTCAATTCAGAGAAGTAGGGGCTCTACTTGGAGTGACTCTCTAGTGATTCTTTCCTGAGACATTCTAACCAGATGTCCATAGTATTGGAGCTGTGATCTCTCAATTCGGAGAAGTAGCGGATCTACTTGGAGTGACTCTCCAGTGATTCTTTCCTGAGACATTCTAACCACATGTCCATAGTATCAGAGTTGTGATCTCTCAATTCAGAGAAGTAGCAGCTCTACCTGGAGTGACTCTCTAGTGATTCTTTCCTGAGACATTCTAACCACATGTCCATAGTATTGGAGCTGTGATCTCTCAATTCAGAGAAGTAGGGGCTCTACTTGGAGTGACTCTCTAGTGATTCTTTCCTGAGACATTCTAACCAGATGTCCATAGTATTGGAGCTGTGATCCCTCAATTCGGAGAAGTAGCGGATCTACTTGGAGTGACTCTCTAGTGATTCTTTCCTGAGACATTCTAACCACATGTCCATAGTATCAGAGCTGTGATCTCTCAATTCAGAGAAGTAGTGGCTCTACTTGGAGTGACTCTCTCGTGATTCTTTCCTGAGACATTCTAACCACATGCCCATGAT
>OZ024762.1:24221392-24226392 GCA_964016885.1 Eledone cirrhosa
CTTCTTTGCCTTCTTCTTCTTCCTTGTCTTCTTCTTCTTCTTCTTCTTCTTTGCCTTCTTCTTCTTCCTCTTTGCCTTCTTCTTCTTCTTCTTTGCCTTCTTCTTCTTTGCTTTCTTCTTCTTCACTTTCTTCTTCTTCGCCTTCTTCTTTGCCTTCTTCTTCTTTGCTTTTTTCTTCTTTGCTTTCTTCTTCTTCGCTTTCTTCTTCTTTGCCTTCTTCTTCTTTGCTTTCTTCTTCTTCGCTTTCTTCTTTGCCTTCTTCTTCTTCCTCTTCGCCTTCTTCTTCGCCTTCTTCACCTTCTTTGTCTTATTTTTCTTCTTCTTTGTATTCTTCTTCGTCTTTGATGTTCTTGTACTTATAATTAATCACTACCATCAGCACCACCACCACCAATACCACCACAACCAGCACCACGACCACCACCACCAATACCACCACAACCAGCACCACGACCACCACCACCACGACCACCACCACCACAACCACGACCACCACCACTGCCACAACCATGACCACCAGCACCAGCACCACCACCACCACCACTGTGACAACAATAATGGTACTCCTTTTTCAGTAGGGGTTAGTTTGTTGGGGAAGGAATCAACCCATTGGCAGCGAGGACCAAATCCAATGCCAAGAGATATGGACAGAGACAAAAGTAGTTGAGTAATCCTAGTTTAGCTTCCAACAAATCTTCTGTTCTTAGTCCTTCTGTTGAATGAAGTGACTAAGCAAATTAATCATAAAAATTACAACTTACACCTATGTTGGTTTAGCTCAGGGGTTCTTAAACTTTGAGGGCCACTGCCCTTCCCCTCAAGGCCATGTAATATCCTCAGTGCTCCAAATCCTTATTTCCAGAGAGACTTACCTACATCATCATCATCATCATCATTTTACGTCCGCTTTTCCCTGCTTGCAAGGGTGGGACGGGAACTGGTTCTGGCTTGATTTCTACAGCTGGATGCCCTTCCTAACACCAACCTCATTTACAGTGAGTGCTGGGTGCTTTTTTGCCGTGGCAGCTCCACGACCACTTTGCAGTGGAATAATAGGGAACCCAGTCCCTATCATCTCATTTCTACAGCTGAGTAAACTGGAGCAATGTGAAATAAAGTGTCTTGCTCAAGGAAACAACACATCACCAGGTCTGAGAATTGAACTCATAACCTTTTGATTGCAAGCCCAATGCTCTAACCACTAAGCCATGTGCCTCATGCGAATTGTAAATAATATATAATAAATAAAATTGTTAATTTATAAATAATAAATAATATAATATATTCTATCGCTTTTCCCTGCTTGCAAAGGTGGGACGGGTCCTATTCAGCACAGCATCTCTCCACTTGTCACGGTCCTTCGTCATCTCCTCTGTGAGCTTTAGCGATCTGAGGTCTGCTCTCATCACCTCCGCCCATGTATAAATAAATATATTTTTTTAAATTTCATCATATATATATATCATTTGATATTTAATATACTATTGTATCATCTCTACCACCCCCTGGGGGAGGGGATGCGGTAGTGCTCACCGTGAGAACCTCTACTTTAGCAGGTCTCCTATCAACCTGCAACTCACAGGATCTCTCTTGGGTGTTTTAATAATTAGGGCCTCTAGTTGTTATACCTCACGCCTATGTAGGTTTATCAGGTTTCCTATGGAGCTGCATTTCATAACATGTCTCTTCAGTGTTTTAAGATATGGTCCCCAATCATATCATGTTATTGTGGTCAGAGCTTATACGTATGCAGGTTAAGCTAGTCTCCTACAAGATGGCATCTCATCGGAGGTATCTTGGGTGTTTTAATGATAGGGCCCCAGTTGTATCATGTTGTTGTTGCTGTTGTTACACCTCACACCTATGTAGGTTTAGCTGACCCCTTATAAGTTTGTATATTATATGAGGTTTCTTGGGTACTTTAATGATAGGGACCCCAGTTTTATCATGTTGTTACACCTCACACTTATGTAGGTTTAGCTGGCCTCTTATAAGTTTGTATATTATATGAGGTTTCTTGGGTATATTAATGATAGGGACCCCAGTTTTATCAAGTTGTTGTTACACCTCACACCTATGTAGGTTTAGCTGGCCCCTTATAAGTTTGTATATTATATGAGGTTTCTTGGGTATATTAATGATAGGGACCCCAGTTTTATCATGTTGTTACAGCTCACACCTATGTAGGTTTACCTGACTTGAGGTTTTGGGGTGTTTTAAGAAATAGGGGCCCCAGTCCTATCATGTTGTTACAGCTCACACCTATGTAGGTTTATCTGACTTGAGGTTTTGGGGTGTTTTAAGAAATAGGGGCCCCAGTCCTATCATGTTGTTACAGCTCACACCTATGTAGGTTTACCTGACTTGAGGTTTTGGGGTGTTTTAAGAAATAGGGGCCCCAGTCCTATCATGTTACTATTACATTTCACACATATGTAGGTTTAGCAGCCTTTGTGCAATGTTATATCTCATAGAGTTTTTGGGAGTGTTTTAAGGAAAAAGGGGTCACCAGTCTTGTCATGAAAAGCCAGTGTGAAATGAAGCATTTTACTGAAGAACAACACACCGCCCAGTTCAGGAATCGAACCCACAACCTTATTATCATAAGTGCAACACTCTAACCAAACCCTTAACCGTCCACCACTACTGCTACCACCGCCTCTACTGTCAGCAGCAGCTTCATCAGTGCTGCCCCCTGTTGGTAGAAAGATGCATGCTGTTTACTTAACAGCCTGCCACCAACCCACCACCACCACCACCATAAACATCACTACTACTGCTGCTACTACTACTACTACTACTACTACTACTACTACTACACACGTCTCACATACATACAAACACACACATATACATACACACATATACACCATACACATGCACACACATGCTTGCACATTCATACACACGTTTACACATTCACACACTTACACACATCACACACACGTTTACACATTCACACACATGTTTACACATTCACACACACACACACACATTCATTCAACCATCTTGTGAATGTATCCCCCACCAGACATACGCATGTGGGGTGTTGGAGTTGCTTATATGGTGCATTGTGTGCGCGTATGCATGTGTGAGTGTGTGTATGTGTGTTAGCATTTGTTTCTGTGTGTGTGTTAGCATTTGTATGTATGTGTTTTAGCATTAGTGTGTGTGTGTGTGTGTGTTAGCATTTGTGTGTGTGTGTGTTAGTAATTGTGTAAGTGTGTGTGTGTGTGTTAGTATTTGTGTAAGCATTTGTGTAAGTGTGTGTGTAAGCATTTGTGTAAGTGTGTGTGTGTTAGCATTTATTTAAGTGTGTGTGTGTGTATGAACATGTATGTGTGGTTGTATGTGTATTTTTCTGTTTGTATGTGTCAGCATTTATGAAAGTTAGTGTGTATGTATGAGTGTATGTATGTATGTGTATGTATGTGTATGTATATGTATGTATGTATGTGTATGTATGTGTATGTATGTGTATGTATATGTATGTATTTATGTGTATGTATGTGTATGTACATGTATGTATTTATATGTATTTATGTGTATGTATGTGTATGTACATGTATGTATTTATGTGTATGTATATGTATGTATTTATGTGTATGTATGTATGTATTTATGTGTGTGTATGTGTGTGTGTGTGTGTGTTTCTAACTCTGTGTCTGTGTGTCCGCATGTGTGGAACGAATTGCTACTGCTGTTGCCGTAGTAGTAGAAGTAATAATAGTAGTAGTAGTAGTAGTGGTGGTGGTGGTGGTAGTTGTAATTTTGGTAGAGGTGGTAGTGGTGGTTGTAGTTTTAGTGGTAGTAGCAGTGGTGGTAGAAGTAATTGTAGTTTTGATGGTGGTGGTGGTAGTAGTAGTAGTAGTTATGGCGGTGGCATTGTAGTAGTGGTGGCAGTGGTAGTAGTAGTGGTAGTGGTAGTAGTAGTAGTGGTAGTAGTGGTAGTTGGGTTTGTTTTGATAGCCGGATTTATTTCTCAAACATGTATCTGACGCTACTTACACAGCCGAGAAACCTGGGGCCCGCTGCACTACACCCCCATCCACACCACCCACATCAACAACCCCAGCACCATCAGCCTCAGCACCACCCCCATCCACACCACCTGCACCACCCCCACCACCCCCACCATCCTCCGCCGCCGCCACCACAGACGCCTACACCGCAGGGTCCGCCGACAGGGACCGCCGGGGGGTTGGTGACTGGAGGAGCAGCGCTGGGCAGCGGGGTAACAGCTCGATCGTCGTCTTCGTCATCGTCAGCAGCAGTGACATCTACTCTGGGTCCAGGACCTCCCTCAGGACCCACCCCTGTTCTGGTTACTCCAGGGAAACCCAGGCTAAACCATACACAGGTTAGTTAAGTCTTGGGTTTATTTGTGAATTTTTTTCCTTTTTCTATTCCATTGCTCCCCATCCCCCCATAGTAATTATCGTTTCTTATACAGGCACAAGGCCAGCAATTTTCTTGGGGCGGGGGAAAGTCGATTAAATCGACCCCAGTACGTGACTGGTATTTTATTTTATCGACCCCGTAAGGATGAAAGGCAAAGTTAATCTCGGCTGGATTTGAACTTAGATCATAATGCCGCTGAGGTTAACCCATAGTAATTATAACTGTAGGTGTGTGGCCCAGGGGACCAACCCTGTTCTGGTTACACCAGGGAAACCCAGATTAAATCATACACATGGTAGTTAAGTCTTGGGTTTATTTGTGAACTTTTTTTCTTTTTTCTACTCCATTGCTTCCCAGCCCCCCCCCCCCTAATACTTTATATCTGTAGGTTTGTGGGCTTTCTCCACAAGTTACCCTCAGAGGTCTCTTCCCCTATTGGGGATTTTTCCCTTGTTTACATGTTTTTGTTACATCTTTTATTTTTGTTTCCCTTTTGTTTTTTACACGCAGAAACCCATAATTTGTACTGTCCTGTGTCGTCTTTAACCCTTTAGCATTTAAACTGGCCATATCCGACCAGAATTCCTTCACCTCTTTCT
>OZ024762.1:24231392-24246392 GCA_964016885.1 Eledone cirrhosa
TTCACAGGTCTTATGATTTTAAAAAGTAAAATTGAGATGGAGGGTTTGTGTTTCTGTTGTTGTTTGTCTCATATGTATGTGTGTGTGTGTATATATATATATATATTTGTGTGTGTGTATGTATACTCTTTTACTCATTTACCTGTTTCAGCCATCCGGCTGAGGCCATGCTGGGGCACCGCCCTTGATATATATATATTTGTATGTATATATATATATATATATATATGTATGTGTATATATATATGTGATGGCTGGCCCCTCATTATCGAGTATGGCCCGTGTACGATATACCCTTATTAATAATTATTAATTAATTCTATCGTGGTGGATTGGCAATATCAGTAGAGGGTCGGACGCCATGCTTTGATGCATAGAGTTACGGCCCTTGCCATTCTGAGTTCAGATCCTGCCGAGGTTAAATTTGTCTTTCATCCTTATGGGGTCGATAAAATAAAGTACCAGTAATACACTGGGATAATTGCTGGCCTTGTGCCTAAAGTAGAAACAATTAATTAATTCTATCGTGCAATGCCTGTGCGTGAAGATATTTTTTAAAGTGAGGAAAGACTGTGCACTGAGCCAATCCCACTCTCTGAGAGACAGTAGCTATAACCCGAAAAGAATAAAAGATCAACATCATCGGTAACTATTGAGCCGCAGGTTTTATATCAGAGTTATCCCAGTTTCCTGAGATCCCTTCTCCTAGAAGAATGCCCTGTCAAGGCTAGGGGTCCTTCACTCCCAGTGGTTTAACTGCGCGGTACATGTGTATATACATATATACACACTTTTGGATGGCCGTTGACTCTTATGAGTTCTTCCGCCCTTTGTCAGGTTTTGCTTTTTGTCCTGCAGGGTGTCCAAAATCACCCTCCTCACCAAGTAAACTTGGTGGGGTCCAACGACCCAACACGCAACAGGTTGTACTGGGTTACATGTTACCAGTAGCAGTCTAAACACACACACAATTATATAGCTACATCAACAATAAAAGCAAATATATGGAATCCATACTTTAACACATGCATGCAACACACATACACACACATACTGACACACGCACGCACACACACACACACACACATATGCAACACAACCGTATCTATAGATAAATGTGTTTCAATCTGGCAAACAACATTTTAAGCTTACCACCCTAGCAGACTGTTAAATGTACCCAGGGTGGTGTGGTCCAGGTTATATTGATAACCCAAGCTACAGTTTTAGTCTACCTTTCTAGTGTACTCCACATAAGTACCCAGGGGTGGTAGAGCAGGTTATGATGTTAAACCAAGCTACAGTTTTGGTCTACCCTTTTGTTGACTTCCCATAAGTACCCAGGCGAGCTGGGTCCAGGTTCTAGTGATAGACCAAGCAACAGCTGAAGTCTACCCTTCTAGTATGCTCTACATAAGTACCCAAGGGTGGTGGGGCCAGGTTATGATGATAACCCAAGCTGCAGTTTAACCCTTTAGCATTTCAATTACTTTATATATACTATTATATTTTCATGGTAAAAGCTTTACCTCACATACTATCGAATCAATGAGATTTTGATGATATTTATTTTGAGAACAATACCTTAACATCAGTATGAGTGGCTGGTTTTGGCTGGTTTGACAAAGAAGAGGTGAGAGAATTCTGGCTGGATACAACTGGTTTAAATGCTAAAGGGTTAAGTCTACCCCCTTTTAGCAGACTCTACAAGGATACCCAGGGAGGGTGGGACAAAGTTATGGTGATAAACCAAGGTACAATTTAAGCCTATCACCTTTTTAGCAGACTCTACAAGGATACCCAGGGGCGGTGGAACAGGTTACGGAGTTAAACCAAGCAACAGCTGAAGTCTATCATTCTATACTGACAAAGACACCCAAGGTGGGTAGGTTAGGCTATGTTGTTAAGCCAGACATTTACATTACTCTATATATACTAGTTTATATTTGCAGTAAAGGCTTTATCTTACATAACAAACATTAGGATATACTTAAGTATTATCCCAATTTAGTGTTTGGGGTGCTAACTAATCAGTATTTCATGGATAATTGGTTGTATTATTTTATATGAGACATTATTAAATATATATAGAAACAAGTGGTCTTAACCCTTTAGCATTTACATTACTCTATATATACTATTGTATTTTCATGGTAAAGGATTTATCTCACATAATTATTTCACATAATATCAAATCTATGAGATTTTGATATTATTTATTTTGAGAACAATACCTTAACATAAATATGAGCAACTAGTCACAGCAGGTTTCAACAGAAAGAGGTGACAGAATTCTGGCTTGATACGGCCAGTTTAAATTCTAAAGTGTTGATATTTATCTTAAAAACCTTCTATCATAATTTTATGTAAGAACTTTTGTTAAGTTATATTCCAAATACCAGTGCAGCCCTTTTGATACCAAACCAACTGAAATCAACCCTGGTTCTGTGACACTAAACTGTTTATTTTAAAGGTTTTCCCTTCTAAACCATTTGAAACCACCCCTAGTTCTGTGGTAGGAAGCTGTTTATTTTAATTCTTGATACCAAACTACTTGAAACTGCCTCTGGTTCTGATACAAAGCTGTTTATTTAAAACAATTTACTATTTACATCTCATAGAGTCTATATTATGTGAGATAATTATGTGAGGTAAGGCCTTTAGCACAAACATATAATAATATATATAGAGTAATGTAAATGATAAAGTATTAAAACAAACATTTTCTTGTATCATAGAACCAGGAGTGGTTTCAGTTGGTTTATTATCAAAACATTAATCTATGAATGTTGAAGAAAGATGCTTGTTAAGTTCCATCAATAAATAATATCAAACCTCGAACTGAAAAGCCCAGAGTTACAAAAATAAAGTTGTTAATCTAGAACATTACTGTTTCATCCCAAGGTTAACTTTACCTTTCAGTCTTAAGGGGTTGATAAAATAAAGTACCAGTAATGCACTGGCGTCGATTTAGTCGACTTACTCCTTCCTCCAAAATTGCTGGCCTTGTGCCTATAGTAGAAATCATTATTGTAACCATTCGTGGATTGTTCCATACCAAAATAGAATCTTCCATGGAAAGATGGATATCCAGGCTACTATAGCTTCAAGGCGGGGAAGTGGCAGAGTTGTTAGAACGTCAGATAGAATGTTCTATGGTATTCATTCCAGCCTTCTGCTCTCTGAGTTCAAATCCCGCCGAGGTCAACTTTGTCTGTCATCCTTTCGAGGCCGATAAAAGAAAATACCAGTCTCGTACTGGGGGTCAATTCTTCCTCTTTATCTCTTTCTCACTTCCATCCTCTCTCTCTCTCTCTCTCTCACTGCCTCATTCAGTTGAAATTCTGTTGAGGTCACCCCCCCCCCCTGCCTTTCATTCATTCGAGGTCGATAACAAAAGTACCAGTCTAATACTGGGGTTGATTCTTCCTCTATATCTCTTTCTCATTACCTCTCTCTCATTCTTTGGAAGAAATCTTCTGTACTCAGAGCTGGAGAGGGGTGGGCTCCACCAGGTCAGGCCAGGAGAGGCATGGGCTCCACCAGGTCAGGTCAGGAGAGGGATGGGCTCCACCAGGTCAGACCTGGAGAGGGATGGGCTCCACCAGGTCAGACCTGGAGAGGGGTGGGCTCCACCAAGTCAGGCCAAGAGAGGGATGGGATCCACCAGGTCAGGCCAAGAGAGGGATGGGCTCCACCAGGTCAGACCTGGAGAGGGATGGGCCCCACCAGGTCAGGCCAAGAGAGGGATGGGCTCCACCAGGTCAGGCCTGGAGAGGGGTGGGCTCCACCAGGTCAGGCCTGGAGAGGGGTGGGCTCCACCAGGTCAGGCCAGGAGAGGGGTGGGCTCCACCAGGTCAGACCTGGAGAGGGATGGACTCCACCAGGTCAGACCTGGAGAGGGATGGACTCCACCAGGTCAGACCTGGAGAGGGATGGGCTCCTCCAGGGTTAAAATATCCAAGAAACACTGTATGTCACCATGGCACCCCTACAACTCTATCAGGAGTTACGGAACCATACATACATATATACATAGTTCCATCCATTATTGTAACCATCCATGGACTGTTCCATACCAAAATAGAATCTTCCATGGAAGATGTTAACCCAAACTGCCATAGATTCATCCATTATTGACCATCCATAGATTGTTCCCTACCAACATAGAACCTTCTGCTATAGATTCATCCATTGTTACCACCATACATGGACTGTTCCATACCAAAATAGAATCTTCCATGGGAAGTTGGATCAGATAATTGTGAGAAATCCAAATATTTGCAAATCCAGTAATCCATAAAAAATATATAGCTGGTTATTCTCTCTTGTCGCTCTCTTGTCTCTCTCTTCTTTCTTCTACCTCCTTTTCTCTCTCTTACCTCACTCTCTTCTCCTCCCTCTCTCTCTTGTCTTTCTCCTCTTCCTCTCGCCTTTCTCTTTCCTCGCTTTCTTGTCCCTCTTTCTCTCTTGTCTCTCTCTCTACTTCCCCCCTTTTCCCCTACTTCCCCTCTTTCTCTCTCTTGTCCCACTCTCTCTTCTTCCACTTTCTCTCTCTCTCTTTCTCTGTGCCTCTTCTCATCCCCCTCTCTCTCTCTGTGCCTCCTCTCTCTTTCTCTCTCTTTCTCTCATGCCGCTCTCTTATCCCCCCTCTCTCTCTCTGTATCACCCTCTCTTCCCTCTCTCTGGATTTCTCCCCCCCTCTCTCTGTATCACCCTCTCTTACCTCTCTCTGGATTTCTCCCCCCCTCTCTCTGTATCACCCTCTCTTACCTCTCTCTGGATTTCTCCCCCCCTCTCTCCACTCAACCAAATCTTATGGATTCTATATTTAAACAAAGAGAAACAAAAGAAAAAAAAACGATCACAATCTTTCTCTCTCTCTCACTCTCTCTCTCTCTCTCTCTCTTAGACTCTATCACACATCCTACCTCTCTCTTTCACTTTCTCTCTCTCTATCACACATATACTACCCCTCTCTCTCTCTCACACATATACTCCCTCTCTCTCACTTTCTCTCATAGACTATCACACATACATACTATATCTCTCTCTCTCTCTCTCTCTCTCTCTCTTTATGTCTGCCTATCTCTGTCTCTCTCTCTCTCTCTCTCTCTTCCCTCACCCACTCTCTCTCATAGTCACACTCCACTCAACAACCAGCCAATGTCTATAGATTCCTCTATATATATATATATATATATATATATATATATATATATATATATGTATATATATATAAATAAATAAAATTCTCTTCCCATTGATATTGGTAAGTGGTGAGGTGGTTGTGTGGTTGTGAGAGGTGGGGAGGAAGGTAGAAATAAACAGAGAAAGAAAGAAAGAGAGTGTTTTTGGTAAGGGGTGAGAGAGGTGAAGGGGAAGGGAGGAATAAACAGAGAGAGAGAGAGAGACCCAGATTAGTTCCATCAATTTTATTATGCCAAATTAATGTCTATTTTGATGAAGAACTTAACAATAACTATAAAATTCCATAACACAAATCATTCTGCCTTTAGCCTTCCATTTCCCTGTCTGATTCTTTTGTCTTTTTCCTTCATCTCTTAACTTCTATCTTCTTGTATCTTCTGGCTTCTATTTTCTATCTTCTGTCTTCTCTCCTCTCTCTTCTATCTTCTGTCTTCTCTCTTCTCTCTTCTGTCTCCTATCTTCTCTCTTCTGTCTCCTATCTTCTCTCTTCTCTCTTCTATCTTCTCTCTTCTATTGCCTGTCTAATATCTCTCTTCAATTGCCTGTCTAATATCTCTCTTCTATCTCCACTCTTCTCTTTTCTATCTTCACTCTTCTCTTTTCTATCTTCTCTCTTCTATCTTCGGTCTCCTATCTTCTCTCTTCTTCTCTCTTCTCTTTTCTATTGCCTGCCTATCTTCTGTCTTCTCTCTTCTCTCTCCTATCTAATGTCTCTCTTCTCTCTCCTATCTAATGTCTCTCTTCTCTCTCCTATCTAATGTCTCTCTTCTCTCTCCTATCTAATGTCTCTCTTCTCTCTCCTATCTAATGTCTCTCTTCTCTCTCCTATCTAATGTCTCTCTTCTCTCACCTGTCTAATGTCTCCAAGGCCACACACCTCCAAGGACCAAATGGTGGTGTGATATCCAGCACTAGACTTATTTATCCACCCAAGATAAATAAAAACACTTTAACCCATGCATGAGAAGGATCCAGGCGCTTGAGGACAAATGTATGAGAAAACTCCTTCGTATTTCCTATTGGGAACGTAAAACCAATAAATACGTGAGGGGTGAGGTTAACATTTTTGTGGGTCACCAGGAACCTCTCCTTACCACTGTCAAGAGGAGGAAATTGGAGTAGTTTAGCCACGTCACATGACATGACAGCCTGTGCAAGACCATCATGGAAGGCAACGTTGAAGGTAGACGAAGGAGGGGACGCCAACGCAAAAACTGGTTGGACAATGTCAAAGAATGGACGCAAATGACGACACCAGATTTGTTGACGGCCGCCGCCAACAGACTATTTTGAGTGTGTGCTGCTTCTGCTGTAGATCCCACCGATAACTACAGAAGTCAAGGGACTGATGATGAAGACCCCTCTTTGGTCATGAAAGACCATGGGATTTTCACCTAGAAAGTTTCCCTCCGAGGCACAAGTCTGGGCCAGGTTGTTTGTGGGAGGACAGCAATCACCCATGTACACAAGTCTCCCCTCTTCATGCCACTGATAATGTCCAAGGGAAAGGCTATGGCTGATACAGCTTGGCACCAGTGACGTGGCAACATTTCTATAGAGAGATTTACTATATATATACACTATATACACCTTATATACACTATATATACACTAAACTATATATGATGGTGTCCAAGGGAAAGAGAAAGGCTGACACAGCTTGGCACCAATGACATAGCAACTCATATATTCACTATATATACACAATATGTACAGTATATATACACTATATATACTATATACACAATATGTACAGTATATATACACTATATGTACTATATATACATTATGTACAATATATATACACTATATGTACTATATATACAATATTATCATTATCATCATCATTTCATTTTACGTCCGCTTTTTCACTGCTTGCAAGGGTGGGACGGGAACTGATTCTGGCTTGATTTCTACAGCTGGATGCCCTTCCTAACACCAACCTCATTTACAGTGAGTGCTGGGTGCTTTTTTGCCGTGGCACCTCCACGGCCACTTTGCAGTGGAATGATAGGGACCCCAGTCCTTATCATCTCATTTCTACAGCTGAGTAAACTGGAGCAATGTGAAATAAAGTGTCTTGCTCAAGGAAACAACACATCACCCGGTCTGAGAATTGAACTCACAACCTTTCGATTGCAAGGCCAATGCTCTAACCACTACGCCATGTGCTTCCAGTATATATACACTATATGTACTATATATACATTATGTACAGTATATATACAATATGTACAGTATATATACATTATGTACAGTATATATACACTATATGTACTATATATACATTATGTACAGTATATATACACAATATATACTATATATACATTATGTACAGTATATATACACAATATATACTATATATACATTATGTACAGTATATATACACTATATATATATGATGTCCAAGAGAAAGGCAATGACCAATACAGTTTGGCACCAGTTATATCACAACTCATTTCTACAGCTGAGTAAACTGGAGCAACGCGAAATAAAGTGTCTTGCTCAAGGACACAATGCATCAACCGGTCCAGAATTGAACTCCCAACCTTTCGATTGCAAGCCCAATGCTCTAACCAATAAGACAAGCATCTTATTTAAACTGGCTGTATCTGGTCAGAATTCTCTCCCCTCTTTTTTTTCAAACTGGCTGTAACTGGCCTCTCATACTGTTGTTAAGGTATTGTTCTCAAAATAAATAATATGAAAACCTCATAGATTTAATATTATGTGAGGTAAAGCCTTTACCATGGACTCCATTTGCTCACAATAGTGAGTGATGTGGAGAGCAGGAGAGACAGAGTCAGTGACAGTGGGAGTTTGGTTCCTTTGTGTTCGGATCTGGTGTGTATATCAGAGATGGGGAGAGTGGGAGAGACGGAGGCTGTGACAGTGGGAGTTTGGCTCCTTTGTGTTCGGACCTGGTGTATATATGGGAGAGTCAGAGGCAGTGACAGTGGGAGTTTGGTTCCTTTGTGTTCGGACCTGGTGTATATATATATATATTTAATATGGGTGGAGGTGGTGAGAGCAGACCTCAGATTGCTGAAACTCACGAAGGAGATGACGAAGGACCGTGACAAGTGGAGAGATGCTGAATAGGACCCGTCCCACCCTTGCAAGCAGGGAAAAGCGGACATAATATGATGATGATGATTCACTCACTCACACTGTTGTAGCTAACCATTGTGAGAGTGGTTGATTGGCAGAATCGGTAGAGTGTCAGACACCATGCTTTGTAGCATAGAGTTACGGCTGTTTATGTTCTGAGTTCAAATCTTGCTGAGGTTAGCTTTACCTTTCATCTTTAAGGGGTCGATAAAATAAAGTACCAGTCACGCACTATCACTGCCTCCGTCTCTCCCGCTCTCCCCATCTCTCCCATATATACACCAGGTCCGAACACAAAGGAGCCAAACTCCAACTGTCACTGCCTCCATCTCTCCCATATATACACCAGGTCCGAACACAAAGGAACCAAACTCCCACTGTCACTGCCTCCATCTCTCTCATATATACACCAGGTCCGAACACAAAGGAGCCAAACTCCCACTGTCACTGCCTCCATCTCTCCCATATATACACCAGGTCCGAACACAAAGGAACCAAACTCCCACTGTCACTGCCTCCATCTCTCACATATATACACCAGGTCCGAACACAAAGGAACCAAACTCCCACTGTCACTGCCTCCATCTCTCTCATATATACACCAGGTCCGAACACAAAGGAGCCAAACTCCAACTGTCACTGCCTCCATCTCTCCCATATATACACCAGGTCCGAACACAAAGGAACCAAACTCCCACTCTCCCTGCCTCCATCTCTCCTACATATACACCAGGTCTGAACACAAAGGAGCCAAACTCCCACTGTCACTGCCTCCATCTCTCCCATATATACACCAGGTTCGAACACAAAGGAACCAAACTCCCACTGTCACTGCCTCCATCTCTCCTACATATACACCAGGTCTGAACACAAAGGAGCCAAACTCCCACTGTCACTGCCTCCATCTCTCTCATATATACACCAGGTTCGAACACAAAGGAGCCAAACTCCCACTGTCACTGCCTCCATCTCTCCCATATATACACCAGGTCCGAACACAAAGGAACCAAACTCCCACTGTCACTGCCTCCATCTCTCCCATATATACACCAGGTCCGAACACAAAGGAACCAAACTCCCACTGTCACTGCCTCCATCTCTCCTATATATACACCAGGTCCGAACACAAAGGAACCAAACTCCCACTGTCACTGCCTCCACCTCTCCCACTCTCCCCATCTCACATATAGATTCAAATTAAAGTCTTTACCATGGACCCTATTTGCTTATAATAGTGAGAGATGTGGAGAGCGGGATGATAATAATAGAGTAATATTTGTTACTAGACCACTCATGACCCGTGGGATCACGTCCACTTCAAAATACTTTTTAAAAATCATGTTCTCTTAAAAATAATTTTTAAATAATTAAAATATACACACACTTGTATATAATGTGAAATGAAACTGGAAGGCCCATATATATATACACAAGGCTCTGATACCATCAACACTATAAACACAGAGCTGGCATATCTAAGAACTGACTAACTGCCTGATGAGGTCGTAGCCATTCAATGGCTATCATCGAAATATATATAGCAGTAAATAAAGGATTATGAGTTCGTGCAATTGACTTATGTTTCGTCACTATATATATATACGTGTGTGTGTGTATATATATATATGTGTGTGTATAAATATATGTATATATATGTGGGTGTCTGTGATCTATATGCACTGGTCATAGACACACACACACATATATACACACACACACACATATATATATACACAACAACACCACCAGCTCTCTTCCATTCTCCTTCTCTGTCTCCTCTCCCCCTCTCTCTATGTCCCTCTTTCAATCTACTCTGTCACAACCACTATCTCTTCCTCTCTATCTTTCTCTCTATTTGTTTATGATGGTACCCGGAAAAACCCCATATCTCGGGAACCCCTGATCCGATTTACGCGAAACTTGTTTTATTCCATTTATATTCCCATTTCAGGGTCAACCTCCTTTCAAAGTATTTTCCCATTATGCCCCCTTTTGGCTGTATTACATTACAGACAAGCAAGCAAGCAAACAATCACAGAGTTTTAGTATTATCATCATCATCATCATCATCATTTCATTTTACGTCCGCTTTTTCCCTGCTTGCAAGGGTGGGACGGGAACTGATCCTGGCTTGATTTCTACAGCTGGATGCCCTTCCTAACACCAACCTCATTTACAGTGAGTGCTGGGTGCTTTTTGCTGTGGCACCTCCACGACCACTTTAGAGTGGAATGATATGGACCGCAGTCCCTATCATCTCATTTCTACAGCTGAGTAAACTGGAGCAATGTGAACTAAAGTGTCTTGCTCAAGGAAACAACACATTACCCGGTCTGAGAATTGAACTCACAACCTTTCGATTGCAAAGCCAATGCTCTAACCACTAAGCCATGTGCCTCCATATTATATAGATATTAATATGTTACATGTATCTCGGTCAGTACTTGAGTTTCGCTGAGCTGCTGGTTAATTCATCTTGTCTGGCTTTATTAAACCAGTGGCTATTCTGACGAGAATCTAATTTGATTTCTATTAGAAACACAAAGTACTTTTGTATAACATCTGAAAGTAAATAAAGTTAACCATGCTCTCTCTATAAATATATCTTATATTCAGTTGTTTAATGTACGGCTAGTCTATTTAATCCACGGATTATATAGTAATAGATGAGCTGTGGGGATGTGTGTGTGTATGTATGTGTGGTGTGTGTGCGTGTGCATTTATGTATGTAATATATATATATGCGTGTGTGTGTGTGTATATATATATAAGTATATATGTGTATATGTGTATATATATGTGTATGTATATATATATATATGTGTATGTATATATATATGTATATATATATATATATATATATATATGTATATATATATATATATATGTATGTATATGTATATGTATATATATGTATGTATATGTGTATATGTGTATATATATGTATATACACATATATATATATATACATACATGTATATATATATGTATATATGTATGTGTAAATATATTTGTGAGTGTATATATATATATATATGCACACATATACATTTATGTATATATGTATATGGATATGTATATATATATATATATATATATATATATATATATATGCGAATATGTGTGTATATAGTGTTAATGTTATTGATGATGATGATGATGATGATGTGTTCATTATAGTGGTGACGGCGTTGGCTATTATAGGAATGGTGTTAGTATTGATGTTGTTGATGTTGATGATGATGGGGTAGTGGTGTTGGTGATGGTGGTGATGATGGTGATGGTGGTGATGATGGTGATGGTGGTGGTGTTGGTGATGGTGGTGATGATGATGATGGTGTTGGTGATGATGGTGATGATGGTGGTGGAGATAATGGTGATGATGATGGTGGTGGTGGTGGTGATGATGATGGGGTAGTGGTGTTGGTGATGATGGTGGTGATGATGGTGATGATGGTGATGATGGTGGTGTTGGTGATGATGGTGGTGGAGATAATGGTGATGATGATGATGGTGGAGATAATGGTGATGATGGTGGTGGTGATGATGGTGATGATGATGGGGTAGTGGTGTTGGTGGTGGTGATGGTGATGGTGGTGGAGATAATGGTGATGATGATGGGGTAGTGGTGTTGGTGGTGGTGATGGTGATGGTGGTGATGATGGTGATGGTGTTGGTGATGATGGTGATGATGATGGGGTAGTGGTGTTGGTGGTGGTGATGGTGATGGTGGTGGAGATAATGGTGATGATGATGATGGTGGAGATAATGGTGATGGTGGTGGTGGTGGTGGTGGTGGTGATGATGATGGGGTAGTGGTGTTGGTAATGATGGTGGTGATGATGATGATAGTGATGGTGATGGTGGTGATAGTGATGGTGATGCTGATGATAATATTGAAGATGAGGATAGTGATGATGACGGTGGTGTTGGTGATGGTGATGATGATGCTAATGATGATGTTGCAATATACATGCACACGAGCGCTGCATGGCTGCACACTAAAGATTAACGTCGCAATACATTAGTTGTGCTTGTTGCTTTTCCAAAGTTGCTAAACAACAACAACAGCAACACCAAAACCAAAAGACACAACACAAACAACAACAACAACAGCAACACCAAAACCAAAAGACACAACACAAACAACAACAACAACAGCAACACCAAAACCAAAAGACACAACACAAACAACAACAACAGCAACACCAAAACCAAAAGACACAACACAAACAACAACAACAACAGCAACAACAAAACCAAAAGACACAAACAACAACAACAACAGCAACACCAAAACCAAAAGACACAACACAAACAACAACAACAACAGCAACAACAAAACCAAAAGACACAAACAACAACAACAACAGCAACACCAAAACCAAAAGACACAACACAAACAACAACAACAACAGCAACAACAAAACCAAAAGACACAAACAACAACAACAACAGCAACACCAAAACCAAAAGACACAACACAAACAACAACAACAGCAACACCAAAACCAAAAGACACAACACAAACAACAACAACAACAGCAACAACAAAACCAAAAGACACAAACAACAACAACAACAGCAACACCAAAACCAAAAGACACAACACAAACAACAACAACAACAGCAACAACAAAACCAAAAGACACAAACAACAACAACAACAGCAACACCAAAACCAAAAGACACAACACAAACAACAACAACAACAGCAACAACAAAACCAAAAGACACAAACAACAACAACAACAGCAACACCAAAACCAAAAGACACAACACAAACAACAACAACAACAGCAACAACAAAACCAAAAGACACAAACAACAACAACAACAGCAACACCAAAACCAAAAGACACAACACAAACAACAACAACAACAGCAACAACAAAACCAAAAGACACAACACAAACAACAACAACAGCAACACCAAAACCAAAAGACACAACACAAACAACAACAACAACAACAACAGCAACAACAAAACCAAAAGACACAACACAAACAACAACAACAACAGCAACAACAAAACCAAAAGACACAACACAAACAACAACAACAGCAACAACAAAACCAAAAGACACAAACAACAACAACAACAACACCAAGACAACACAAACAACAACACAACAACAACCAAAACAGCAGTAAAAGAACAACACCAAAACAACACAAAAAGACAACAACAACACAATACAACAACAATACAAAATGGAGTGGAATTGCTAAAATACTTGGTAAAGTGTTTGTCTCCGAACTATTAGTCACTGCTTTTACACATACACATAGACATATATCTATACATATATACACACTCATATATATATATATATATAACACATATACTTATACACTCATGCACACACACATACAGAGACACACATACACACACATAACATGCACATATACACGCATATATATACACATACATATACATAACACACATACATATACACACATACACATATACATAACACACACACATATGCATACACACATAACACACATACTTATACACACTCACACACATACATATACATACATATGCATAATACACATGTAACACATACACATACATATGTACACAAAGATAACACACACTTACACATACTCTCTCTCTCTCACACACACATGTGTGTAACACAGTGGATTGGCAAATACATCCATTTATGCTTTATATGTTCAAATCCCTCTTTACAGAGTGTACTGGGTGTATTTTATCATGACACCAGCACTATCACTTTACAGAGTGTACTAGGTGTATTGTATCATGATACCAACACTACCACTTTACAGAGTGTACTGGGTGTATTTTATCATGACACCAACACTACCACTTTACAGAGTGTACTGGGTGTATTGTATCATGACACCAACACTACCACTTTACAGAGTGTACTGGGTGTATTTTATCATAGCCCCAACACTACCACTTTACAGAGTGTACTGGGTGTATTGTATCATGACACCAACACTACCACTTTACAGAGTGTACTGGGTGTATTTTATCATGACACCAACACTACCACTTTACAGAGTGTACTGGGTGTATTGTATCATGACACCAACACTACCACTTTACAGAGTGTACTGGGTGTATTTTATCATAGCCCCAACACTACCACTTTACAGAGTGTACTGGGTGTATTGTATCATGACACCAACACTACCACTTTACAGAGTGTACTGGGTGTATTTTATCATGACACCAACACTACCTCTTTACAGAGTGTACTGAGTGTATTGTATCATGACACCAATACTACCACTTTACAGAGTGTACTGGGTGTATTTTATCTTAGCATCAACACTATCACTTTACAGAGTGTACTGGGTGTATTTTATGTTAGTATCAACACTGTCACTTTACAGAGTGTACTTGGTGTATTTTTTTATGACACCAGCCCTACCATTTTACAGAGTGTACTGGATGTATTTTATCATGACACCAACACTATCACTTGACAGAGTGTACTGGGTGTATTTTATCATGACACCTGCCCTACCATTTTACAGAGTGTACTGGGTGTATTTTATCATGACACCAACACTATCACTTCACAGAGAGTACTGGGTGTATTTTATCATGACACCAACACTACCACTTTACAGAGTGTACTGGGTGTATTTTATCATGACACCTGCCCTACCATTTTACAGAGTGTACTGGGTGTATTT
>OZ024762.1:24256392-24258892 GCA_964016885.1 Eledone cirrhosa
AATCCCGCCGAGGTTGACTTTGCCTTTCATCCTTACGGGGTCGATAAAATAAAGTACCAGTAATGCACTGGGTAATTGCTGGCCTTGTGCCTAAAGTAGAAACAATTAATTATATTAATAACTGTTTTGTCATTAAATGCATATACAATACACCCAGTACACTCTGTAAGGTGGTAGTGTTGGAGTCATGATACAATACACCCAGTACACTCTGTAAGGTGGTAGTGTTGGAGTCATGATACAATACACCCAGTACACCCTGTAAGGTAGTAGTGTTGGAGTCATCATAAAATGCATCCGGTACTTACCGTAAAATGGTTGGCACTAGGATGAGCACCCACCTGTTTTTTTCTTCCCAATTACTTTCTCATTTCCCCCGTTTCTTCCTCTCATCATTCTTTACTTTCTATTTATCTTCTATTTATAACTCTATCTTCTGATGAAGGACTAATTTCCGAAACGTCAAGTCTCTCTTCCTACTATTTGAAGTGTTAAACTAATATATATCTTCCATGTACTGTTCTGTTTGTTTTGTTATTTTTATTATCTCTATTTACCTTTATTATCTCTTCAAAGCAATGGGTGGTGGATTGGCAGTATCGGTAGAGGGTCGGACGTCATGCTTTCCAGCATAGTTACGTCCCTTTATGATCTGAGTTCAAATCCCGCCGAGGTTGACTTTGCCTTTCATCCTTACGGGGTCGATAAAATAAAGTACCAGTAATGTACTGGGTGATTGCTAGCCTTTTGCCTAAAGTAGAAACAATTATCTCTTCAAAGCAATGGGCGGTGGATTGGCAGTATCGGTAGAGGGTCGGACGCCATGCTTTCCAGCATAGAGTTACGGCCCTTGCCATTCTGTGTTCAAATTCTGCCGAGGTTAACTTTCCCTTTCATCCTTACGGGGTCGATAAAATAAAGTACCAGTAATGTACTGGGTAATTGCTGGCCTTGTGCCAATAGTAGAAACAATTATCTCTCTCTTCAAAGCAATTTGTTGAAAGGTGGGTGAGAGAAGTGAGCATGGCCTGAGTGAATGGGGCTGCTCTGAGTGAGCCTGTAGATTCGACGAGTACAACTGGGACAGGGCAATTGCGCTAAAGATCAGAGCATCTGGTTTTATGGGGTTTTTTTTCCACGAATGACCCTCAAACGTTTCCTCCCTATTGAGGAACCTTCTTTGTTTTAATTTTATTATCTTTTTTTTCACATTGTTAAAATTTGTTAACACGCAAAACCTACACACACACACACACACACATACACACATTCTGTTTCGTCCTGTAATGTCAATGTTTTCTTGGTCTAAACCCTTTGTGGTTAATAAAGAAATCATTATCTCTTCTCTCTCTCTCTTTCACAATCTCTCTCCTCTCTTTCTCCTCCTTTCTCTCTCTCTCTCTATTCTATTATCTAATCATCAATATCTAATTGTTATTTTCTTCTTTCTATTTCTAGGTAAGTCAATTGAAATGGTTTCTTTTTAAATCTTTACACCTCATAAGTCTCTCATGATAAATTGGTAAGTTCAATATTTCAATTTTATTTTTGAAGTGGATGTGAGACAAAAGTGTCTTGGGATTAGGCAACAGTCCACCATAGATACATCCTCACTCTGGAGAAGATACAGCAAGGGTTAATCCTTTTCATACTAACACAAACCAAAACCACCTCAGATTTATTCTATGAATCAAAACCACTCATTTTAATTGCTAATACTATCTACTAGTCACAACTCCAGGTAGAAGGAGCAACGTGAAATAAAGTGTCTTGCTCAAGGACATAACACATCACCCGGTCTGGGAATCGTACTCACAACCACACGATTGCGATTCCAATTCTCTAACCACTCAGCCATGCACTTGGATATCTGGGTTGATAAAGAGGTACCAGTTATCTATTAGGGTTGGCTGAAATCTCAATCACCTCTCTTTCCCCAAATTTATGACCTTAAAAAAGAATATATCAAAATAGTGAAGCCGCTTATTGTAATCACTCTTTCCCATAAAGATAACTAGTTAATAAGCTCAACTAATAAAGATATTATTTGTGATTATAATAAGCGGCTTCCATAGTCATAATTTTAGAAATAGAAATAAATAAATAAATTTAAAAAAAACATTTTTTCAGGGGAGGTAACTACCAGATTCCTTCAATTCTGGTTTATCTCCCTTCATTTTCCCTTCTGTTCCATCTTTTACAATGCCAATTAAAGAGAAAAATTATTAAATAAAAAAAGGAAAACTTATTACAATGACGCGAAAATCAAATAACGCTATTTCTCGTTGTGAGAATTAAATGATGTTGTTTTGCGGGATTTCCCTCTCCATCTATTTCCTTTCCTTTGCCACTGTTTGTTGTAAACACACACACACACACACACACATATATATATGTATATATATATATATATATATATATATATATATATATATGTGTGTGTGTATATATTTATATATGTGTATGTTTATGTATATATATATATATATATATATATATA
>OZ024762.1:24276392-24286392 GCA_964016885.1 Eledone cirrhosa
ACCTAAGGTACAGGTGTACACCTAAGGTACAGTTGTACACCTAAGGTACAGTTGTACACGTAAGGTAGAGTTGTACACCTAAGGTACAGGTGTACACCTAAGGTACAGTTGTACACCTAAGGTACAGTTGTACACCTAAGGTACAGGTGTACACCTAAGGTACAGTTGTACACCTAAGGTAGAGGTGTACACCTAAGGTACAGGTGTACACCTAAGGTACAGTTGTACACCTAAGGTACAGGTGTACACCTAAGGTACAGGTGTACACCTAAGGTACAGTTGTACACCTAAGGTACAGGTGTACACCTAAGGTACAGGTGTACACCTAAGGTACAGTTGTACACCTAAGGTACAGGTGTACACCTAAGGTACAGTTGTACACCTAAGGTACAGGTGTACACCTAAGGTACAGGTGTACACCTAAGGTACAGTTGTACACCTAAGGTACAGGTGTACACCTAAGGTACAGGTGTACACCTAAGGTACAGTTGTACACCTAAGGTACAGGTGTACACCTAAGGTACAGGTGTACACCTAAGGTACAGGTGTACACCTAAGGTACAGTTGTACACCTAAGGTACAGGTGTACACCTAAGGTAGAGGTGTACACCTAAGATACAGTTGTACACCTAAGATACAGTTGTACACGTAAGGTACAGTTGTACACGTAAGGTACAGTTGTACACGTAAGGTAGAGTTGTACACCTAAGGTACAGTTGTACACCTAAGGTACAGGTGTACACCTAAGGTACAGGTGTACACGTACGGTACAGTTGTACACGTAAGGTAGAGTTGTACACCTAAGGTAGAGTTGTACACCTAAGGTACAGGTGTACACCTAAGGTACAGGTGTACACCTAAGGTACAGTTGTACACCTAAGGTACAGTTGTACAGTCAGCTGCAGGATTATGCACTTAGGGGGGGCAGACCACCACTATAATATAAGGACAAACTGAAGTACAATCTTAAGTCTGTCAATTTAGCTCTTTCTTCGGTTGAAACCATGACTACCAACCTTAAGATTTGGAGTCGAGCATCTTAACCACTTCACCACCTATAAAGGTATGGAATGGTATGGAATGGTTAAAAAAATACAAATAAAAACCAATTAGTTAAAAAATATACAAACCTATTTTCTTTTGATGAAGTCTAGATTAATTTCTAATTAACTGTTTAATTAAAAATGTATGTGTGTATGTGTAACACCAAGTATGTGTGTGTGTGTATAACTGAGTATGGGTGTGTGTGTAATACTGTGTATGTTTATGTCTGCTTGTCTTTATGTGTGTATCTCTATATGTGTATGTGTGTAAGACCGAGTATGTGTGTGTCTCTGTGTGTGTAACTCAGTATATATGTGCCTTTATGTATGCGTCTGTATGTCTGTGTGTGTGTTCGTGTACCTGCGTGCACCTGTATGTGTGTGTTTGTCTGTGTTTTGTGTACCTGTGTGTAACTTTGTCTGTTTGTCCCTATGTAAATGTGTGTGTATATGGCTGTTTGCCCTTATGTATATGTGTGTATATATATCTATGAATGTGTGTGTATGTATATATGAGTATATATGAATGTGTATATGTATATATACGAATGTGTGCGTGTATATATGAATGTGTATATGTATATATGAGTATATATGAATGTGTGTGTATATGTATGTATCCATCTCTGTATTTGAATGTTAACTCTATTAAATCTATACTAGACTTTTCATGGTGATATCTAAATAGATATAATCCCTTTCAATACCAAGCTCCCTAAATCTAACCCTGATTCTATCACATGGAAGACCACCTTTGGTCATGAGTGACCATGGGCTTTGCACCTAGAAAGTTTCCCTCTGAGGCACAAGTCCAGGGAAGATTTGTGGGAGACCAGCAGTCACCCTTGTATACCAGTCTCCCCTCTTCATGATGTTGTCCAAGGAAAGGTTAAGGTTGCTACAGCTTGGCACCAGTGACGTCACAACTCATATATACACTATATATACACAATATATACTATATATACATGATGTACTTTATATATACACTATGTATAGTATATATACACAATATATACTATATAAACATTATGTACAGTATATATACACTATATATACATTATGTATAGTATATATACACAATATATACTATATAAACATTATGTACAGTATATATACACTATATATACACAATATATACTATATATACATTATGTACAGTATATATACTATATATATATTATATACAGTATGTATACACTATTTATACTATATATACATCATGTACAGTATATATACACTATATATACTATATATACATTATGTACAGTATATATACTATATATATATTATATACAGTATATATACACAATATATACTATATATACATTATGTACAGTATATATACATTATGTACAGTATATATACACTATATGTACTATATATACATTATGTACAGTATGTATACACTATATATACTATATATACATTATGTACAGTATATATACACTATATGTACTATATATACATTATGTACAGTATATATACACTATATATACATTATGTACAGTATGTATATACACAATATATACTATATATACATTATGTACAGTATGTATACACTATATATACTATATATACATTATGTACAGTATATATACACTATATGTACTATATATACATTATGTACAGTATATATACACTATATATACATTATGTACAGTATGTATATACACAATATATACTATATATACATTATGTACAGTATATATACACTATATGTACTATATGTACATTATGTACAGTATGTATACACTATATATACTATATATACATTATGTACAGTATGTATATACACTATATCTATATATATAAAACTGTGGTTGTCTGTCTGTCTATCGATTTTTGGCACACATCTCCTCTTAGAATCTCTCACGGAATTGCACCGAAATTGCTATACTTGTACATTGAGCCCTAGCGAAGACATCGGAAAAAAAATATTTCAAATTGACCCACCCTATGTGACGAAATCGAATATAATGTATCGATTTTTGAGCGTAAGTTATCAGTTATTTCCCTTTGTTCTGTTTACATTGAGCGTCTTACGTAAAAAATTACGCTGGCTTTCTCAGCGTTTAAAATGACATTAACACAATACACGAACAGTTGTCGAGCCAGCAAAATATTGACCTGCAAAATTCATCAGTTCGAACACTAAGCTTCCGTTTTGCTTCATTTCCATTTAAAAGCATTTTAAAACAATATTTTTACTTGAAAACAAGTCTATTTAAAGACTACGTAAAACAAGCAAATATTTCGTCGTTAGGCGTGCAGACAGACAGTCGTGCAGACAGACAGTCGTGCAGAGAGGTGATATACGCGTGCAGAGAGGTGATATAGGCGTGCAGACAGACAGTCGTGCAGAGAGGTGCAGTGTTTACATTTTCGATCTTTGTTAATAAATAAACAGTGCAGTTTCTATCCCCAGCATCCTCTTTTGTTATAACATTCGGGTTATCGTTATGTTTTCTTAACTTCATAAGGCATATTGTTGGTTGAGGGAATATTAATCAAAAACACCACATGCAAGTCTGCACAGTAGACACTACAGTTTTTAAGCCAAGAAAGAAACTTAACATTGTAACTTTAACACAGCTACTGAGCGACCCCGAGCAACGCCGGGCTTTACTGCTAGTATACTATATATACATTATGTACAGTATGTATACACTATATATACACACTATCACAGTATATATACACTATATACTGTGATAGTATATATATTACAGTTTATATACACTATATATACATTATATACACACAATTACACAATCTATAAACATTGTATACACACTATTACACTATATATACACTATATAAGATGTCCAAGGGAAAGGCTAGGACTGATACAGCTTGGCACCAGTGACATCACAACATATATATATATATATATATATATATGTGTGTGTGTGTATATATATATATATATATATATTATAGATTTACTATATATACACTACATACACCTTATATACACTATATTTAGACTATATATATACACACTAAACTACATATGATGTTTCCAAGGGAAAGAGAAAGGCCAAAACAGCTTGACACCAGCGACGTCACAACTTACTCTATATATACACCCTCTATACAATACATATACACCCTCTACTCTATATATACACCCTCTATACAATACATATACACCCTCTACTCTATATATACACCCTCTATACAATACATATACACCCTATACTCTATATATACACCCTCTATACAATACATATACACCCTATACTCTATATATACACCCTCTATACAATACATATACACCCTATACTCTATATATACACCCTCTATACAATACATATACACCCTCTATACTCTATATATACTCTCTATACTCTCTATATACACTCTATACTCTATATATACACCCTCTATACAATACATATACACTCTATACTCTATATATACACCCTCTATACAATACATATACACTCTATACTCTATATATACACCCTCTATACAATATATATACACTCTATACTCTATATATACACCCTCTATACAATATATATACACTCTATACTCTATATATACACCCTCTATACAATCTATACTCTATATATACTCTCTATACTCTCCATATACAATCTATACTCTATATATACTCTATATATACAATCTATACTCTATATATACTCTCTGTATACAATCTATACTCTATATATACAATCTATACTCTATATATACACTCTATACTCTCCATATACAATCTATACTCTATATATACTCTCTATATACAATCTATACTCTATATATACTCTCTATATACAATATATACTCTATATATACTCTATATACAACATATACTCTATATATACTCTCTATACTCTCTATATACAATCTATACTCTATATATACTCTATATATACAATCTATACTCTATATATGCTCTATATATACAATCTATACTCTATATACTCTATATATACAATCTATACTCTATATATACACTCTATACTCTCTATACTCTATATATACTCTCTATACTCTCTATACTCTATATATACTCTCTATACTCTCTATACTCTATATATACTCTATATATACACTCTATACTCTATATATACAATCTATACTCTATATACTCTATATATACTCTCTATACTCTATATATACTATATACGGTGTTCAAGGGAAAGACAATGGCTGATACAGCTTGGCACCAATGATGTCACAAGTTATTTCTACAGCTGAGTAAACTGGACACAACACATCACCTGGTCTGAGAATTGAACTCACAACCTTTGGATGGCAAGCCCAATGCTCTAACCACTAAGCCATGTGCCTTCTGTCATACATCCGTTTAGTATTTAAACTCTGCTGTATCTGGCCTAATTCTCTCACCTCTTTCTTTTCAAACTTGGCTGTAACTGGCCGCTCATACTGTTGTTAAGGTATTGTTCTCAAAATAAATAATATCAAAACCTCAAAGCGGGGCCCACGTGCTGGTCACCCTGCAGCCTCAGTGGACAGAATAGAGAAGACGTTTGACCGGAGAGTGAGGGAGACGTGGTTCCAAACAGCAACTTAATGAGAAACTTTCTTATATTTACTAAAGCCCCTCCAAATTTTTGATTATTTTCAAAATTGTTTGAAAATCCTCTGCAATGAAGGGCCGGTGCCCCAGCATGGCCTCAGCCGGTGGCTGGAACAGGTAAAAGATATATAGTAATGAAAGAGTTAATTGCTGTGGTAACTAGTGTAGTTTAGCCCTAAGTCTGATCACAGCCATTCCAACTATGACCATCCTGTCCTTCTCTAGAATAATATATAATCCACGATTGTTTCTCTCTCGCTCTCTATCTTCCCCTCTCTCGCTCTCTATCTTCCCCTTTCACTCTCTCTATCTTCCCCTTTCACTCTCTCTATCTTCCCCTATCTCGCTCTCTATCTTCCCCTCTCTCGCTCTCTATCTTCCCCTCTCTCGCTCTCTATCTTCCCCTCTCTCGCTCTCTATCTTCCCCTCTCTCGCTCTCTATCTTCCCCTCTCTCGCTCTCTATCTTCCCCGCTCTCTATCTTCCCCTCTCACTCTCTCTATCTTCCCCTTTCTCACTCTCTATCTTCCCCTCTCTCTATCTTCCCCTCTCTCTATCTCTATCTTCCCCTCTCTCGCTCTCTATCTTCCCCCCTCTCGCTCTCTATCTTCCCCCCTCTCGCTCTCTATCTTCCCCCCTCTCGCTCTCTATCTTCCCCTCTCTTGCTCTCTTTCTTCCCCTCTCTCGCTCTCTATCTTCTCCTCTCACTCACTCTATCTTCCCCTCTCACTCTCTCTATATTCCCCTCTCACTCTCTATCTCCCCCTCTCACTCTCTCTATCTCCCCCCCTCTCACTCTCTATCTTCCCCTCTCACTCTCTCTATCTTCCCCTCTCACTCACTCTATCTTCCCCTCTCTCTCTATCTTCCCCTCTCTCGCTCTCTATCTTCCCCTCTCTTGCTCTCTTTCTTCCCCTCTTTCGCTCTCTATCTTCTCCTCTCACTCACTCTATCTTCCCCTCTCACTCTCTCTATATTCCCCTCTCACTCTCTCTATCTCCCCCTCTCACTCTCTCTATCCTCCTCTCTCACTCACTCTATCTTCCCCTCTCACTCTCTCTATCTTCCTCTCTCCCTCATTCTATCTTCCCCTCTCACTCACTCTATCTTCCCCTCTCTCACTCTCTATCTTCCCCTCTCACTCACTCTATCTTCCCCTCTCACTCACTCTATATTCCCCTCTCTCGCTCTCTATCTTCCCCTCTCACTCGCTCTCTATCTTCCCCTCTCTCGCTCTCTATCTTCCCCTCTCTCGCTCTCTATCTTCCCCTCTCCCGCTCTCTATCTTCCCCTCTCCCGCTCTCTATCTTCCCCTCTCCCTCACTCTATCTTCCTCTCTCCCTCACTCTATCTTCCCCTCTCACTCACTCTATCTTCCCCTCTCTCACTCTCTATCTTCCCCTCTCACTCACTCTATATTCCCCTCTCTCGCTCTCTATCTTCCCCTCTCACTCTCTCATTGCCACTGGATATATCTCTTTCACTCCTTATCATTTGCCCCCCCCCCTCCCCTCTCTCTCTTGGCTTGTATGCCTCTCACTGTTCCTTGACACCCTCTCTCTCTGACTGTCATCCTCTCTGTATCCCCCTCTCTCACTCTCTGTTTCTGTCACACTCTCTCTCTCTCTCTCTCTCTCTCTCTCAATGATCCCCTTCTCTCTTTCACTGGTTCTCTCTCACTCACCATTTCCCACCTCTCACTGTTTTCCTCTCCTCTCTCTCTCACTGTTTTCCTCTCCTCCTCTTTCTCTCACTGTTTGCCTCACCTCTCTCTCTTTCACTGTTTCCCTTCCACCTCTGCCACACTATACTCCCCTCTCTCTCTCTCTCACTATTTTCCTCTCTCTGCCTCTCTCTCTCTCTCTCACTGTTTCCTCCCCCTCTCTCTCACTGTTTCCTCCCCCTCTCTCTCACTGTTTCACCCCCCTCTCTCTCACTATTTCCCTCTCCCTCTCTCTCACTGTTCCCTCCCCCTCTCTCTCCACCACTCCCAGTTAATAAATATTATGCTTATTAAACTAACTTAATTTTTTGTTGTCCTCTTACTCCCCCCCCCACTTACCTCCTTCCCTCTCTCAAGTATGCACCTCCTCTCTCTCTCCCTCTCTCAAGTATGCACCTCCTCTCTCTCTCTCCCTCTCCCTCTCTCAAGTATTCACCCTCTCTCTTATTTCATCCCTTCCTCCTCTCCCTCATCATCATCACTTCACACATTTCCTCAGATGGCATCATGTCCCCCCCCCCACACATATACACACACATACACCCATACATATATATATATTCATACATACACACACATACATATATTTTTACACACACACACACATACATATATTGGTACACACACACATATATTGGTACACACACACACATACATATATTTGTACACACACACACATACACATATTGGTACACACACACACACACATACATATATTTGTACACACACACATACATATATTGGTACACACACACATATATTGGTACACACACACATACATATATTGGTACACACACACATACATATATTGGTACACACACATACATATTGGTACACACACACATACATATATTTGTACACACACACATACATATATTGGTACATACACACACATACATATATTGGTACACACACATACATATTGGTACACACACACACATACATATATTTGTACATACATACACATACGGATATTCATACATACATACCTACACACACATACACACACATACATATAGTCATACATACACACATAACTCCTCTTTCTCCCCCTCATTAGTAAAGGCAGAATTCTGGCTACTACCACTACTACTACTACTACTACTACTACTACTACTACTACTACTACTACCACCACTACTACAATTGAAACCTCACTTATATATGTATATGTTTGTATATATACATGTTTGTGTGTGTATATATATATATATATATATATATATATATATATATATGTATGTATATATATATATGTGTGTGTGTGTATGTATATATATATATGTATGCATATATGTTTGTATTTATTTATGGATGTATGTATGTGTGTATATATATATATATATATATATATATATATATGTATGTATGTATGTATGTGTGTATATATATATATATATATATATATATATATGTATGTGTGTATATATATATATATGTATGTAAGTATAATTAGTCAGTACTTTGAACTATATGGTTGTTTTGTTTTTCATTCCTTCACTCTCTCTCTCTCACACACCCATTTATATACACACACACTTACACACACACACACACACACACTTACATACACACACATCTCTGATTTCCCTCTCATTTCTCTATTATACACTCACATCTAGAGTCTGGACAAAATCTACCATTTTATTTTCTACTGACTGATATATATATATATATATACACACACACACATATATATATATATATATATATAAGGTCCTCCCCCCCCCACTGTCATACATATACATATATATATATATATACATATACATACATATATTACATATAGGCAGTCATATAGAGGGAGTGACAAATATAAATATATCTATATGTCAGTATAGCATACATACACACTAATTATATATACATACACACCAATTATATATATACACTTACATATCCACATGTATGGGCCCAACCATTACACATACACACTCACTAATTACCAAGATCTTCTTCCATGTAGATAAATGATAGAGACACATACACATACACAAGCCTGAAAAAACACCCACATGTCTATTAGATATAGAGATATATAGTCTTTATCTATCTGTCACTATACACACACATATATATACACACACATATATATATATATATACATATATATGTATGTATATATGTATGTATATATACACTTATAATTCCTGCTAAAACTTTCACACAAGTTGATGAAAAAAGCAACAGACATATTCTAGATAGATGTAATGTAAAATACATATACATACATACATATATATATACATATATACATATATATATATATATATATATATATACATACATTTATATAATATATAATACGTATATTTATATAAATACTTTTATACTCATCCATACATATCCAACTCCATATATATATAATATATATATATATAATATATATAATATATATATATAGCTATATAGATATATACACACATGCATATATTATTATATATAGTTGGTTTTATACAGAAGTAGTATGTAAGTACCATATACACACATATATATATATATTTATTATAAATATATATACACACATATATATATATATATATTTATTATAAATATATATACACATGCATATATTTATACATATATATATATATTTATTATAAATATATATACACATACATATATTTATACATATATATATATTTATTATAAATATATATACACATACATATATTTATAC
>OZ024762.1:24298892-24311392 GCA_964016885.1 Eledone cirrhosa
CAACACTTTCACCACTAGGCCACACCTTTACTGTAGTAATCAAACACACGACATTACCACTAGGTCACACATGCTAACCTTTATGTGTCCAACACTTTCACCACTAGGCCACACCTTTACTGTAGTAATCAAACACACGACATTACCACTAGGTCACACATGCTAACCTTTATGTGTCCAACACTTTCACCACTAGGCCACACCTTTACTGTAGTAATCAAACATACAACCTTTATATCTGTGAGTCTAAGACACTTACCATTAGGCTAAGAATCTTTACTATAGCAATTGAACACACAACTCCAGCGCATCTCCCTTACCAGGGAAACGCCTTCTCCATTCTGCCCGCTGGGGCTGTGGGGAGGCCAGCTCGTGGGGCCCCATTTGCCCACCATACGGAGAGATGGGGAGGGCGAGAGAGAGATTGAGGCGATGACAGTGGGAGTTTGGCTGTTCTTTCATGTCTACTTAGGTTACTAAGTCCATCTTGTTGAAAATTTCATGCAGGTGGTCAATTTTGTCACTTTGTGAGTCTAACACACTTACCACTAGGCTGCACACCTTTACTATAGTAATTAAACACACAACCTTTATATTTGTGAGTCCAACACACTTACCACTAGGCTACACACCTTTACTATAGTAATTAAACACACAACCTTTATATTTGTGAGTCCAACACACTTACCACTAGGCTACACACCTTTACTATAGTAATTAAACACACAACCTTTATATTTGTGAGTCCAACACACTTACCACTAGGCTGCACACCTTTACTATAGTAATTAAACACACAACCTTTATATTTGTGAGTCCAACACACTTACCACTAGGCTACACACCTTTACTATAGTAATTAAACACACAACCTTTATATTTCTGAGTTCCCCAACTTTTCCACTAGGCTACACACACTTTCACAACATAAGGACCACTGCAACACACACTTTCACAACATAAGGACCACTGCAACACACACTTTCACAATATAAGGACCACTGCAACACACACTTTCACAATATAAGGACCACTGCAAGCAACTGTTGCAGTATTGGTTTACCCACAAGATCTATCTACAAATTGGAAATATATTCTTCTATTCTTTTACTGGTTTCAGTCTGTAGACTGTGGCCATGCTGGGGCACTACATTGATTTAGTCAATTATGTCAACCCTAGTACTGTTTTACTGGTTTCAGTCTGTAGATTGTATTTACTTATATATGCATATATACACCAGGTCCGAACACAAAGGAACCAAACTCCCACTGCCTCTGTCTCCCCCGCTCTCCCTATCTCTCATATATACACCAGGTCCAAACACAAAGGAACCAAGCTCCCTCTGTCTCTCACGCTCTCCCCATCTCTCATATATACACCAGGTTCGAACACAAAGGAACCAAGCTCCCTCTGTCTCTCACGCTCTCCCCATCTCTCATATATACACCAGGTCCGAACACAAAGGAACCAAACTCCCACTGCCTCTGTCTCCCCCACTCTCCCCATCTCTCATATATACACCAGGTCCGAACACAAAGGAACCAAACTCCCACTGCCTCTGTCTCCCCCACTCTCCCCATCTCTCATATATACACTAGGTCCGAACACAAAGGAACCAAACTCTCACTGTCTCTGACTCTCACACTCTCCCTATCTCTCATATATACACCAGGTCCGAACACAAAGGAACCAAACTCCCACTGCCTCTGTCTCCTCCACTCTCCCCATCTCTCTTATATACACCAGGTCCGAACACAAAGGAACCAAACTCTCACTGTCTCTGACTCTCACACTCTCCCTATCTCTCTTATATACACCAGGTCCGAACACAAAGGAACCAAACTCCCACTGCCTCTGTCTCCCCCACTCTCCCCATCTCTCATATATACACCAGGTCCGAACACAAAGGAACCAAACTCCCACTGCCTCTGTCTCCCCCACTCTCCCCATCTCTCATATATACACCAGGTCCGAACACAAAGGAACCAAACTCCCACTGCCTCTGTCTCCCCCACTCTCCCCATCTCTCATATATACACTAGGTCCGAACACAAAGGAACCAAACTCCCACTGCCTCTGTCTCCCCCACTCTCCCCATCTCTCATATATACACCAGGTCCGAACACAAAGGAACCAAACTCCCACTGCCTCTGTCTCCTCCACTCTCCCCATCTCTCTTATATACACCAGGTCCGAACACAAAGGAACCAAACTCCCTCTGTCTCTCACGCTCTCGCCATCTCTCATATATACACCAGGTCCGAACACAAAGGAACCAAACTCCCTCTGTCTCTCTCGCTCTCCCCATCTCTCATATATACACCAGATCCGAGCACAAAGGAACCAAACTCCCACTGTCACAGCCTCCATCTCTCCTGCTCACCACACCTTCCACTATTATGAACAAATGGGGGTCCATGTGCTGGCTGCCCCCTTGGCCATAGCAGACAGAATAGAGAAGGTGTTTCCGCAGAGGCTGGTGTGGAGTTGCGTGGCCTAGTGGTAAGGGTAATTGACTTATGATCATAATGTCGTGGGTTTGATTCCTGGGCTGGGTTGTGTGTTGTGTTGTTGAACAAAACACTCCATTTCATGCTGCTCCTGTATACTCAGTTGAAAATGAGTACCAGCAATAGCTGGGGGGGTTTAACTCTGCGATAGACTGGCGTCCTGTCCAGGGGGGAGTCTTGTACTCTCAGTTGCTTCATACCATGAAATCTTTAGATTGAGGAGAAAGAATGGAATGTAAAATAAGAAAATATCTCTTTGATGGCTGTTTGTGAAGCACACACTGTCATATATTTACACACACACACACACACACACACACGAGTCACTGTCGCTGTATAAAAAATAAATATTCTACTCCATGTATTGAGTTCTTTATTAAGAAGTGTGTATGTGTATATATATATCATCATCATCACCATTTTACGTCCGTTCTTCCATGCTAGCATGGGTTAGACGGGTTGTCCTGTTGTAGGCAGTGTCCAGTTGGCTGACCATGCCTTGCTCATACAGGAACTGATTCTGGCTTGATTTCCACAGCTGGATGCCCTTCCTAACACCAACCTCATTTACAGTGAGTGCTGGGTGCTTTTTTGCCATGGCACCTCCACGACCACTAAGAGAGAGGGAGGGTGTAGGGGCATATTGTCTATATGCTTCAGCTTCGGCTTGTACCTGTGGGGGATGGGGGTGGGTCTTCTGTATTACTGCGTGACGCCAGAGGTCATGGTCGTGTGTCATCACCTTTGAGAGGTATAATTGGGTAAGGTCGGCTTTGATCACCTCATCCCAGATCTTCTTGGGTCTCTCCACTTTGCGGTTTCCATTGACTTCTAGTGCTCTGCACCTTTTTATGCAGCTGTCATCCTTCATACGCATCACATGTCCATACCAACGCAACCGCCTCTCCTGCACACACCATTTGATATATATATATATATAATTACGAAGGATTATATATCATCATCATCACCGTTTTACCTCCATTCTAGCATGAGTTAGACAAGTTGTCTTGTTAGATGAGTTGTCCTGTTGTGGGAAATGCTAGGTCAGGTGACCATGTCTTGCTCACACAGAACTGACTTTGGCTTAGTTTCTACAGCTGGATGCCCTTCCTAATGCCAACCTCATTTACAGTGAGTACTGGGTGCTTTTTGTTGTGCCGCCTACACGACCACTTTATAGTGAGTACTGGGTGCTTTTTGTTTTTTCCAAACCAATAGGATTGTTGAGGAATTTGACTGTTATTTCTAGCAGGTGAAGTAATCATTTAAAAGTGATAGAATTCTGGCTGAATATAGCCGGCTTCAATGCTTTTAAGCATTTAAAAAAAATACATTAAAAAGGTTAGACGTGTGGTACAGCAAGGGATTAAGGACAGCTGCAAGACTGTAAGTTCGACCACAAAATTCAGCCATAATAACCATTTTTTCCCTAAAACGTCCGAAGGGGTAAATAAAGCTATGAGTCCTTCAAAGGAAAATATTGAGTCAATTTGTAGAAATTGGTTTTTTTCCCCACAAATTCCTACAAATTTCATACTTGACAGCCCAATACTTCCATCTACATTGGGTTTTTTTCACTTTGAAGGCTTCATTGTGCGTGTGTGTGTGTGTATGTATGTGTGCGTGTGTGTGTGTGTATGCATATGTGTGTGTGTGTGTATCCGTGTGTGTGTGCGTGTGTGTCTGTGTGTCTGAGTCTGTTGGTGTGTGGTGATTGTGTGTTGTGTATATGTAAGATGTGTCAATGTATGTGTGCGTTGTGTGTGTGACAATGTCAGTTTGTGTGTGCGTGTGTGTTTAAGACATTACTAATCTACCCCCTCTCTCTCTTGTCTTCTCTCTCTACATATGTTTTTCTAATTTTGTGTGTTGTGCGTGTGTATGATTGTATATACGTGTGTGTGTGTGTACATGTGTATATGTATTAATGTATGTATGTGTGTGTGTGTGTGTATTAAAACCCTCTCTCATTTTCTCAGTCTTGCATTGTTGACATTTACCAAAATTGGTCACCACTGCCACCACCACCCCTGCCTCCAACACCACCATCATCACCACCACCAAGACTACCACCAAAGCCACTACTGCAACCACCACCATCACCTCCACCATCACTAAACTCTAATCCTCTATTCCTGGCCTCTACAAACACCAGTTTTAATTATAATAATGATAATAATAATGAAAATTATTGTGTACAGTGCTCAGGTGCACTACAACTCAACAAAGGTGTATGTGTAGTACATAGAATAATGTACAAATGTCAGGAAAATGAAAATGTTGGTTTAATTCCTCGAAATTCTTGATTGATTTCAAAGTTGTTTCCAAATCATTGGGAATGCCTCTTTCATAACAAAAAACAATCCAATCCAGGGCCTTCTCACTCCTGTCTGAGAAACCCCTCTCTGGTTGACCCCTACCACTTTCTGTTTGGTTTGGGGCATGTCAGGGGCGTGGCCGTACTCACCACGCTTGGACAATTGAAGGTTGTCAAACATGTGGTCCGTGCGCTACATGTGGCTCTTTACAAGCACACCTGCGGGGCGGGGCCGTACTCACCACGCTTGGACAATTGAAGGTTGTCAAACATGTGGTCCGTGCGCTACATGTGGCTCTTTACAAGCATACCTGCGGGGCGGGGCCGTACTCACCACGCTTGGACAATTGAAGGTTGTCAAACATGTGGTCCGTGCGCTACATGTGGCTCTTTACAAGCATACCTGCGGGGCGGGGCCGTACTCACCACGCTTGGACAATTGAAGGTTGTCAAACATGTGGTCCGTGCGCTACATGTGGCTCTTTACAAGCATACCTGCGGGGCGGGGCCGTACTCACCACGCTTGGACAATTGAAGGTTGTCAAACATGTGGTCCGTGCGCTACATGTGGCTCTTTACAAGCATACCTGCGGGGCGGGGCCGTACTCACCACGCTTGGACAATTGAAGGTTGTCAAACATGTGGTCCGTGCGCTACATGTGTCTCTTTACAAGCACACCTGCGGCCCGCATAAAGTTTTTTACAGTGCGAGCATGTTTTTTCTTCGTAATATAAAAATAAAAAATGTGTTGTAATGTGCACAATTAATTGTCGTTTGTGCCCCTCAGACAACACATTTGTGGCTCTCAGACAACACATTTGTGGCCCTCAAACAACACATTTGTGGCTCTCAGACAACACATTTGTGACTCTCAGACAACACATTTGTGGCCCTCAGACAACACATTTCTGACCCTCAGACAACACATTTGTGGCCCTCAGACAACACATTTCTGACCCTCAGACAACACATTTGTGGCCCTCAGACAACACATTTGTGACCCTCAGACAACACATTTGTGGCTCTCAGACAACACATTTGTGGCTCTCAGACAACACATTTGTGACTCTCAGACAACACATTTGTGACTCTCAGACAACACATTTGTGACCCCCAGACAACACATTTGTGGCCCTCAGACAACATATTTGTGACCCTCAGACAACACATTTGTGGCCCTCAGACAAAACATTTGTGGCCCTCAGACAACACATTTGTGACCCTCAGACAACACATTTGTGGCTCTCAGACAACACATTTGTGGCTCTCAGACAACACATTTGTGACCCTCAAACAACACATTTGTGACCTATGTGACCCTCGGGAGACCATGAGTTTGACATACCTGATTTGATCCATAGTTGGGATGTTAATCCACCTTTTTTACAGCTCTGAGGAGTTAATCCACCTTTTTTACAGCTCATGTTTTTTGTGCTGCTGGGGTTCCACTTACCCTCACTGACCAGATCAGGGTCTGGTGGGGGAGCTGGTTTAGTCACTGACCACTTGACCATGAAAGAGATTGCACTGGGTTACAGGATACCAGTAGCAGACAGAAACTTGACCTCACCAGACATGGGCTGGAGGGGGAGCTGGTGTCCTTACTGACCACTCAACCATGAAACAGTTTACTGGGTTACATGGTACCAGTAGCAGACAGAAACCTGACCTGACCAGACAGGGGCTGGGGAGCTGGCTTAGTCACTGACCACTCAATTAGATTACATGGCACCAGTAGCAGACAGAAACCTGACCTCACCATACCAGGGGATGATGGGGGAGCTGGTTTAGTCACTGACCACTCAATTAGATTACATGGCACCAGTAGCAGACAGAAACCTGACCTCACCATACCAGGGGATGATGGGGGAGCTGGTTTAGTCACTGACCACTCAATTAGATTAGGTTACATGGTACCAGTAGCAGACATAAACCTGACCTCACCAGACCAGGGGATGATGGGGGAGCTGGTTTAGTCACTGACCACTCAATTAGGTTACATGGCACCAGTAGCAGACAGAAACCTGACCTCACCAGACCAGGGGATGATGGGGGAGCTGGTTTAGTCACTGACCACTCAATTAGATTAGGTTACATGGTACCAGTAGCAGACATAAACCTGACCTCACCAGACCAGGGGATGATGGGGGAGCTGGTTTAGTCACTGACCACTCAATTAGGTTACATGGCACCAGTAGCAGACAGAAACCTGACCTCACCATACCAGGGGATGATGGGGGAGCTGGTTTAGTCACTGACCACTCAATTAGGTTACATGGTATCAGTAGCAGGCAGAAACCTGACCTCACCATACCAGGGGATGATGGGGGAGCTGGTTTAGTCACTGACCACTCAATTAGGTTACATGGTATCAGTAGCAGGCAGAAACCTGACCTCACCATACCAGGGGATGATGGGGGAGCTGGTTTAGTCACTGACCACTCAGCCATGAAACAGAGTTTACTGGGTTACATGACACCAGTAGCTGGCAGAAGAAACCTGACTCTAAGAAGCATGTTAACAAAAGAGTTAACACAGTCCTCTCTGTTGTAAGTATTTGGGTTAGAACTTTGATCTTCAAGATAACGTCATCCTACTTGTCTTGGTGACCCTTTGTGAAAGGTTTCATGTCTGGTGCTGCCCTTCCTCTTCTCTGACTAAATCACAAAGAACAACAGGGAAAAAAAAAATCAAAAACAAAATAATACCCCCCCCCCCCCAAAAAAAAAAAATAAAGAACTTCAAGAAAAACACAAAAAACTACAACAAAAACACAAGGCAACCCCACCCATTCCTCTGACCCTCCTTCAACACCATTACTTCCGGGGGGAGGGGGGGGGGGCTTCCTTCTATTGCCAAATACATTAAACCAAGCACACACCAACAACAGGTTCTTCTGTTAAACAACAACAACAACAAACAACAACATGGTGTAGCAGTGGTCCAACACAAACCTTCTCTGCTTATCTTTTAGAATTGACACCACATGGACCAACAATGGAATCTCTGTTAATGAGATGAAATAATCTCAATGGAGCTACCAATTTTATTATTATTATTATTATTATTATTATTATTATTATTATTATTTACCGACTTCCCCTGCCCGCTCGCTCGCAACTTTTCCTTCTTCGAGAAAAACTCTCTTCTCCCTTATCTTTAATTCTCTTGTGGCACCACCCAGCTGCTGTTGGTAGTAACTTTAGTTCAAAAACCATCTTACATCTTACAGTATTTAACATAAAAAACCGTTTCTGTTAACCCTTTGGCATTTAAGAGTTACACTGGTGTATGGAACATAACCGAACCAAAGTTCTTACACTAAATTATGATAGGTTTTTAAGATAAATATCGATACTTTAACCTTTTAGCATTTAAACTGGCCATATCCAGCCAGAATTCTCTCTCTCCTCTTTCTGTTCAAACCGGCTGTAACTGGCCACTCATACTGGTGTTAAAGTATTGTTTTCAAAATAAATAACATCAAAATCTCATAGATTCGATATTATGTGAGATAATTATGTGAGGTAAAGCCTTTACTGTGAAAATATAAGAGATATAGAGTATTGTAAATGCTTAAAGGGATAAGGAGTGGGATGGGGCTGGCCAAATTGGACTGAGGAAACAATGTTTCCATTGGTCTTTACAATTGCTAATACTATCTACCAGGCGCAATGTGAAATAAAATCACTTGCTCAAAGTCATAACACATCGCCTGGTCCGGGTATCGAACTTACAACCTCATGATTGCAAATCCAATTCTCTAACCACTCAGCCACGCGCCTTCACTAATATTCAAGTATATACAGTAAATTTCATTCCGGGTCTCTGAGTTCAAATCCCGCCAAGATCAACTTTGCCTTTCATCCTTTCGAGGTCGATAAAAGAAGTACCAGTCTTGTACTGGGGTAGATTCTTCCTCTATATCTCTTTCTCATTTCCTCTCTCTCTCTTTCACTTTCTATCTTTCTCTAGAAGAAGTATGCTGTACTCAGGCCTGGAGAGGGATAGGCTCCACCAGGTCAGGCCTGGAGAGGGATAGGCTCCACTAGGTTTAAGCCTTTACCATTTACATTACTCTATATCTACTATTATATTTTTACAGTAAAGACTTTAGCTCACATAATTATCTCACATATTATTGAATTTATGAGATTTTAATGTTATTTATTTTAAGTACATCAGTATTAGTGGCTGGTTAGAGCCGGTTTGAACTGAAAGGGATGAAAGAATTCTGTCCGGATATGGCTGGTTTAAATGCTAAAGGGTTAAAATGCCATATGTCAATATGGCGCCCCGACGACTCCATCACGAGTTACAGGGTTAAAAGAAGAAAGAAAGAACACAGTAATTATTAATACAAATGGTGTGTATTTTATTAAGAACAGGCTATATAAAAGGACTAATGTATCTTTTAGGTTTTGAAGATGGTATCGTTTGATTTGAGGGTAATTTAACTGTTATTTCTTGCAGGAGGAGGAGGAATGACCACATATAAAGATGGCTGTTGTCTCTGCTAGCGCCCTCTGCTATTAAAGCACTAAAACTACCTCTATACATGGGAGATAATGACTAGGTTGTAAAACACTACATCTGTTATGTTGGAAATGAGCAAAAACAACTCTTTCTCTCTCTGACTTACTCCTACACACAATATATGTGTGTATCTATCTATCTATCTATCTATCTATCTATCTATCTATCTATCTATCTATCTATCTATCTATATATATATATCTCCGGCCAACAACTGATTCTTTTTTTCAAATACCACTTTGGAAGAAGAGTCAGGATGGAGAGAGAGGTGCTGTACCCCAGCAAGTTTTATAAAAGGTGGGTGAAAGTGGCGAGAATGGCCCAAGTGAATGGGGCTTCTCTCTATATCAGCCTGTAGGTTGAGGAAAAGGTGTCGGAGAGGAAAGGAGTACAAACTCTTCGTACTCCTGGAGATGAGGGCTGCACATTTTTTCGGTGGTATGTGTTACCCATATAAACTGTCTCCCCCTATTGGGGAAAATCGACTAATTTTTTAAATTGCATTTGTGATAATATTTTACACGTTTTTATTGTATGTAAACTTCCCCTTTGTATTTGTCCCCTTCTTTTGTGCCCCTGTGGCTAATAAAGAAACATATCTATATATATATTCAATGATATTAAATAAATGGAAACTATATTCATAAAGCCATATTTATTCTATTATATATTTCAAGGGTACCAAAACTTTGGTACGCTTTCATCAGATAAAATACAAAGTTTGTTTTATAAATATTGACATATCCAGGAAGAAGATCTTAACAGTTCAAGTTTTTCCTGGACACACACACACACACACACACACACACATTATATATTATATATTTTATAAAATTCCTTTTTTTAAAAAATGTTTTCTCCTTTTTTTCAATAACACTTTGATGGATTAAAGAAGAAAAAAAGATTGTTTAAATACATTTACATGCTGTCTCCATTCTTATATATATATATATATATATATATATATATATATATATATTTCGTTTCTGAATTTGTTTAGCAAGATTCTTTATCTGAAAACGTTGAAACCGATATTGTTATACTTTGGGAGGGTCATGTTGCCAATAAGAAACACACGCACCAGTTGCTTTCACTTCAATTTATTATAATAAATTTATAAATTTAGGAATTTATAAATTTCCGGTTGGCTGGTTGGTTCCACAACCAGAGGATTGTTCATATATTGTCAAAGTTCTTTCGTCACACATTCTGTGACCTCTTCAGTGACTGGGGATTCTTTTCTTTGTTTTTGTGCCTCTCCTTTTTTCTGTCCTACGCCATCTTGTTTTTGTATATATATATATTAATATATATATATATATTATATATATATATATATATATATATGTGTGTGTGTGTATATAGTCAGATGTTGTTCAGTTCAATACTTAGAGCATTCAGCTGGAATTTGATAAATACAGAGTTTGATTCTCTGTAGCAGCTGTTGGCCATTTCCCCCACCTATAGGGGTATTTTATCCAATCTTCTAAGCTATTATTTTTAGCAATTGACTGTGGTTACAGTCATTTTCTACATTAGGGATTTCCTATATTTGTTATAGTTTAGTTTATTTCAAATTTACACAACAATCTGTCCACAAGTAAAGATACTATATGACCAATACATGATCACTTTATCTGACTTGCTTCACAACGGGATTAGTTGTGTAAAAAGTGTAGGGCAATAAAGATAGACGGTAGCCACGGAGTAGGCAGACCCAGAAAAACCTGGACGACTTGATAAATTCCGACCTCTCCAAGACAATGTCACTTTGGCGGTACTCAGTAATAGAGAAGACCCGCCTTACCTAAATACAAAGTAAAACCTACTACTGTCAGTAGGCACCTCTAACCACCCCCACCCCATCCACACTGCCCCTTTCAATGTAAAGTTATGTTGGTGCCACAACATCCAGTCCGAAACAAATGAGGTCGTGTAGGTGTCACGACAAAAAAAACACACAGTCCACGCTGTAATGTGGCCATGTAGGTAACACGGTAAACACCTCCCAGTACCACACTGTAAACGTGGTTGGTGTTAGGAAGAGCATCCAGCTGTAGAAAACCCACCAGACAGTCCTATGCGAGCAAGACAACCACTCTTGCTTCAAGTGGGAAAACTCCCATCCAAACCCATGCAAGCGTGGAAGATGGACGTTAAATGACGATGATAATGATAATGATGATGATGATGATGCTTGCGGGGAAAATAGACATTAACCCTTTAACATTTAAACCGGCTGTATCGGGCCAGAATTATCTAACCCTTTTCTGTATAAGGTATTGTTCTCAAAATAAATAATATCAAGACCTCATAGATTCGATATTATGTTAGATAATTATGTGAGGTAAAGCCTTTACTGTGAACATATATTAGTAAATATAGAGTAAAGGGTTAAATCATGATATTTGTTTCTACTTTCGGCAGGCCAGCAATTACCCAGTGCATTACTGGTACTTTATTTTATCGACCCCTTAAGGATGAAAGGCAAAGTTAACCTCGGCGGTAATGATAATGAGGATTTTAATTAATAAACCACATTAGTTAGTCATTCTTGAAAAATATAAAACAGTACTATGACTGCATTACTTTAAATATTAAGTTCTTTGCTCTAATACTGCAAATTTTCACAACAATGTCTTCCTCAGTAAAGATACTATAAACATTTGAATTAACCAAACACATGGAACTATATTAGCAAGGCATTCTTGAAAAATACAAAACTTATGACATATCACATTGAATGTTAAAGTTTTTAGTCTTAGCCTGATCCCATCCTCAAATCTGAGAGTCGGAGGTCATAGACTTATCGACCAGCACTCTCCTCATTTTCCTGTCTCTTGCCATTGTTGTACATTCCACCAAACTCCTTCCTGTCCATTCCTTAATATCATCTCTCCACCTCCTTTTATACTGTCCCCTGGCCCTTTTCCCCCCTGTATTCCTCCCTCCTGTCCATTCCTTAATATCATTTCCCCATCTTCTTTTCTGCAGTCCCCTGCCCCTTTTCCTCTGTATTCCTGCTTCTTGTCCATTCCTTAATATCATCTCTCCACCTCCTTTTCTGCTGTCCCCTGGACTTTTCCCCTGTATTCTTCCCTCCTGTCCATTCCTTAATATCATCTGTCCATC
>OZ024762.1:24316392-24318892 GCA_964016885.1 Eledone cirrhosa
GTAAACTTATCAAAATGCAAATATTCATAGGTCTTGTTCTTATGGGTTGAATTGTGATTTGTCCTCTGAAACAATTGTAAACGAATAAATATTTTTTCATGAATTTTTTGTTATTTCTTCTACCACTATAATATATATAAATATAGAAGTAGTTCCACGACAGTTAGTTCACCATACCGAGAGGAGATGTTTAACCTTATGCAGATCTTCAGCTTGGACTGAGTCTGGCTGTACGGAAAAGGAAAAACTCAGAAGATCTGAGATCCGCATAAGGTGAAACATTTGTTCTCGGCATAAATACAAAGTAAAACCTACTACAATCAGTAGGCATCTCTAACAAAATGCACCCCCGTCCCACCACCCCCACCCCATCCACACCGCCCCTTTCAATGTAAAGTTATGTTGGTGCCACAAAATCCAGGCCGAAACAAATGAGGTCGTGTAGGTGTCACGACAAAAAAACACACAGTCCACGCTGTAATGTGGCCGTGTAGGCAACACGGTAAAAACCTCCCAGCCCCACACTGTAAATGTGGTTGGTGTTAGGAAGGGCATCCAGCCGTAGAAAACCCGCCAGACAGTCCTATGCGAGCAAGACAACCACTCTTGCCTCAAGTGGGAAAACTCCTGTCCAAACCCATGCAAGCGTGGAACATGGACGTTAAACGATGATGATGATGATGATGATGATGGTGAACTAACTGTTGTGTAACCACTTCTACCAAACTTGTCCCATGGGCTGAGTGATCTACTACTATGGATATTACCTTCCAGTGTTCTACCTCAATATCTATATATATGGTAACTGCCAACTCGTTTTCCTTTGTCAAGTTTTGTTTTTTGTCCTGCAGGGTATCCAAAACCACCCTCCTCACCAAGTAAACTTTGTGGGGTTGCCAGTTTAGTCGCCGACAACCCGACCGTACTACAGGTTGTACTGGGTTACATGTTACCAGTAGCACTCAAGAGTGACCTGACATATGCATACATGCCTTGACAAAGGCTAGGGGCCCTTCACTCCCAGTGGTTTAACATACATAGATACATACATGCATACACACATATATACATACATACATACATACATACATACATACATACATGGTGGCTGCCAACTCGTTTTCGAGTACGGCCACTACTTTATATCCATGTAGGAGAACCCCTACCGATGCGCTGAACGAGTGTGACTTTTTAGTCCAGCCAGCGACTTGAAAATTCTGGTACAAACACTACACTTGTGACAATTATTGACACATAGTGCTGGGCCCATAGTACCATGTGATGACATATATACACACATGCACACAGACACACATATATATATATATATAGATATAAAACATGTTTGGAATAAAGGCTGCCCACATATATACAAATCTGTGTGTGTGTGTGTGTGTGTGTGTATGTGTGTGTGTGTGTGTAAGTCTATTGCTACTGTCACAAATTTTACCATTTTCATCCCTGTTATCACGTCACCACTAGCACCCACCCTCAACCACAGACCACCCTCACCTATACACCTAAGACCACCCTGCATCTACTACCACTACTACTACCATATTTCTTCTCTTACTACATAGCACTACTACCATTATCACCACCTCCATAGCTACCATCACCACCACAGCCACCACCTCCACCACAGCCACCACCACCACCACAGCCATCAACATAACCACTACCCCCACCACCTTACCTACCACTGCCACCACCACCTCCTACCAACAGCACCATAACCCTCATCACTACCACTACCACCAAACCACCACCACCATAACCACCTCTACCACCCTACCACCACCATCATCACCAGCATCACAACCATCACCACATCCACCACCATAACCATCATCATTACCACTACTGCCACCATCACCACCACCACCACCACCACCACCACCACCACCACCACCACCACCACCACCACCATAGCTACTATCACTACCAGCACCACCCTACCACCACTACCCCTCTACCATCATCATATCTACCACCAGCACCACCCTACCACCACTATCCTCTACCATCACCATATCTACCACCCTACCACCACCACCACCACTACCACCATCATCACTACCACCACCACCACTATCAACACAGCCATCACCACAACCATCACCACTACCACCCTACCACCACCACCGCCACCCTGTAGTTGACATTTGTACTGTATATCTTGAATGTCAACTTTTTACTAAACCATCAACTCCCTATTTGATCCCTTGTCCTACTACACACCCATGTAGTCACCCCACCTCATCATACTCCCACCTCACGCCACACCACACCACACCACATCATACCCTAACTCCATCAGACTCCACACCACCACCTTACGTATTCCTACTGTGACCATCATTCTCTTCTAGAATTTGATAGAAATAGATAACTGTTGACCCACTTATCATGTATATATATATGTATATATATATGTGTGTATATATGTGTGTATATATGTGTGTGTCTATATATATATATATATATATATAGAGAGAGA
>OZ024762.1:24323892-24326392 GCA_964016885.1 Eledone cirrhosa
CCAGTACACTCTGTAAAGTGGTAGTGCTGGTGTCATGATACAATACACCCAGTACACTCTGTAAAGTGGTAGTGCTGGTGTCATGATACAATACACCCAGTACACTCTGTAAAGTGGTAGTGTTGATGTCATGATACAATACACCCAGTACACTCTGTAAAGTGGTAGTGCTGGTGTCATGATAAAATACACCCAGTACACTCTGTAAAATGGTAGTGCTGGTCTCATGATAAAATACACCCAGTACACTCTGTAAAATGGTAGTGCTGGTCTCATGATAAAATACACCAAGTACACTCTGTAATGTGGTAGTGCTGGTGTCGTGATAAAATACACCCAGTACACTCTGTAAAGAAGATTGCGTTAGGAAGGGCCTTTGATTGGGGAGGGGTAAAGGATGAGGAAAAGTAAGGGGAAAAAAAGCAAGATTTTGTTGGCCTGGCAACTGGAAGGTAGGAGGGATGGTGGGAGACTAAGTATGATAGAAGTGGTGGCTATATGGTGATTTTGTGTGTGTATATGTATATATATATATATGTATATATATATATATATATATGTGTGTGTGTATATATATATATATATATATATATATATGGGTGTATGTGTATATCGATGTGTATATGTATATATATATATATATATGTTTCTGTATGTATGTGTGTATGTGTGTAAGTGTATATATGTGTGTGTGTGTATATATATGTATATATATGCATGTGTATTTATGTGTGTATATATATATGTATGTATATACGTATATATGTGTGTGTGTGTATATATATGTTTGTGCATATGTATATATATGCATGTGTATTTATGTGTGTATATATGTATGTATATACGTATATATGGGTATGTATATACGTGTATGTATATACGTATATATGTGTATGTATATGTGTGAGTTATAATAGGTCATACCAGTAATTATATCTGACATTTACTTGGAGCACTGGTCTACTCCTTGTGACAGTTGGCCCAATGTTGGTGAGAGGGGGGGGGGGGTGGCGTTGAGGGGGGGGGGGGCTGCACCAGTGTCTGTGATGATGATGATGATGATGCTGTTAGTGGTAGTGCTAGAGAAGATGATGATGATGGTGGGGCTGGTGGTGGTGGCCATAACAATGGTGATGTTATCGGTGGTGGGGATAGTAGCCATGATGATGGTGGTGATGGTGGTGATGGTGGTGATGGTGGTGTTGGTGGGGATGATGATGGTTATCATGATACCAGCTTTATATATGTATAACCAAAGATTAATATGGTTCGTTGATTACTCAACGAATACAATATTACAATAGATTAGAAGCACTCAACAGTGGTTTTCCTGGAGTTTTTAATATTATTCAAAATGTTAATAAATGAAAAATATTCTCATAATCAAAATATATATTTTATTATACGTATTTCAAAGGTACAATGGTGTTTTTAAGTACGCATATATATATATATATATATATATATATATATATATATATATATATATATATATATAAATGGCTTCTACAGGACTAGAGCTGTTTCATTCTAGTATGTATTGTATGAATGAAACTACTCTACTATGTATTGAGTACCTTACTTACTGTGGTTACCCTCGATTGAACCCAGTACACACACACACACACACACACGTTATTTGTGAAAAAACGCAAACAGAAATAAAAAGGCAAAACAACACAGTACATTGAAGAAATATATAAATTTAACGCTTGATATAGTCGGAAAAGAGTCTTAATGTGTCAGACACTAGTCCTGCATCAGAAGATAGAATGAGAAATAAAAGATGAACTAGAAAGATAGTGTGTGAAGAGGAAGGAATGGGAAAAAAACATGTTTTTGAGATAAAACACGTGTATTTAGTCAGTCATTTTTGGAGTACACATTTGTCTACACCCATCACATATATATATATATATATATATATATATATATACGATATTAACAAATGGAAACTATATTTATAAAACCATATTTATTTCATTATACATATTTCAAGGATACCAAGTCAAATTATGGTATGCCTTCATCAGACAAAATACAATATATACCAGTTTTATAAATAAACATTGACGTACCCTTTCAAAATGCAACCGTTACTTTTGGAAGACATCAGGATAGTTAATATCGTATATCTACTCCAAATACTTGTTGAGTGCTTTATATCAGTTATAAAAATATTTGCTTGTTGTATCCCAACAATTTAAATAGAACTTTTGCATATATATATATATATATATATATATATATATATATATATATATATATATATATATATATATTCTATGGCTGTTGATCGCGAATGAACGGCTATCGTTCATTTATCTATTATTTCTTCATAGGTGCCTTTTAATCTTATAGCCTGGTTTAATTGTTTTTTTGTGTGGTTGATTATGCTAATTGGGAGAGGAAATGGAGTATATATCTTATCAAATGATTCTAAGGACATAATTTATAGTATATATATATATATATATATATATATATATATATATATATT
>OZ024762.1:24338892-24343892 GCA_964016885.1 Eledone cirrhosa
GTTTACCGGCTACATAGCTTATTCGTTCAAACGACCGGCTACATAGCCTATTCGTTCAAACGACCGGCTACATAGCCTATTCGTTCAAACGACCGGCTACATAGCCTATTCCTTCAAACGACTGGCTACATAGCCTATTGGCTTGTGTGTGTGTCTGTATGTGATACAAGCCGCCCATCCGTCGTCCGTCTTCCAAGTTATGTTTTACGTCCTTCAAACAACCGGCTACATAGCCTATACGTTCAAACGACCGGCTACATAGCCTATCATTCAAACGACCAGCTACATAGCCTATTCTTCAAACGACCGGCTACAAGCCTATTCCTTCAAACGACCGGCTACATAGCCTATACGTTCAAACAACCGGCTACATAGCCTATTCCTTCAAACGACCGGCTACATAGCCTATTCCTTCAAACGACCGGCTACATAGCCTATTCCTTCAAACGACCGGCTACAAGCCTATTCCTTCAAACGACCGGCTACACAGCCTATTCGTTCAAACGACCGGCTACACAGCCTATTCGTTCAAACGACCGGCTACACAGCCTATTCCTTCAAACGACCGGCTACATAGCCTATTCGTTCAAACGACCGGCTACACAGCCTATTCGTTCAAACGACCGGCTACACAGCCTATTCGTTCAAACGACCGGCTACACAGCCTATTCGTTCAAACGACCGGCTACACAGCCTATTCGTTCAAACGACCGGCTACACAGCCTATTCGTTCAAACGACCGGCTACACAGCCTATTCGTTCAAACGACCGGCTACACAGCCTATTCGTTCAAACGACCGGCTACACAGCCTATTCGTTCAAACGACCGGCTACACAGCCTATTCCTTCAAACGACCGGCTACACAGCCTATTCGTTCAAACGACCGGCTACATAGCCTATTTGTATTTGAAACTTATCCGTCAGATGTCTTCTATATTTCATTTGTTTTTCTCTCTTTTGCAGCACATGGTGCAAAACCAAATGACCCCAACATATCAGTATGCGCAGACTGGGCTGGAGGAGTATCACCACCAAGTGGTAAGCCAGGCACCGACAGTGCCCTCTACTGGAGGCTCAGTTACAGATCCCGCTGCCCAGTTCAAAGCAGAGCAAGCAGCTACAGTGTACGCGACGACAGCAACAGTAGTGCCACCGCCTCCCTCCAACGGGGGTGTCGGTGTCGTCCCTGGGGTGGAGCAGCAGACGGTAAGAAGTCGACCCATACATGTACGTCAGTATCTGTTCTTCCTTTGTAGCATGTTTCTTGCTGAGAAATTCTCCTCAATATAAACACTCTCTCTTTCTTCTGAGAGTTGGCTGGTTGCAGTGGTTTGATCATTTTATTGGTTTTCAGTACTCTTAAATCATTTATATATACATTATATACATACATGTGTGTGCCTGTGTATATATATTTCATTAGAAAAGTGAATAACACAATATATAACTACTCCATTACCAAAGGTTTCAGGACCCCAGACAATGTTAACATATGTCTAGTTCGTTCATCAGACAGAGATAACATCTCTGAGTAGTTATATTTTGTGTTGTTCACTTTCTAATTAAATAGCTCTGTTCTAAACATAGAGCTCTCTTTTTCCCTTTGCCTTTTCTTTGAAATTACCTCACACACACACACACATATATATATATATATATAAATATATATATATATATATAAATATATATATATATCTATCTATCTAAGGCGGGTAAAATTCCCGAGATCCATGGACGAGTTCTCTCCAGCGGTCTCTGTCCTTCATTATCGCTGCCATATCCTGCATCTCCAACAGACCAGTGTCTGTCCTTAGGGCATCAACATACGTTAACCTTGGTCTTCCTCTTCTAGTGTGTCCACATAATAAACAACACAATATAATTATTTCATCACCAAAGGTTTCAAGAAACTAGATGATCCTTACAGAAATGTCCAGCCCGTTCATCAATGGAATAATTATCTTGTGTTGTTTATTATGTAATTAAATAGCTCTGTACAATACATAGAGCACTCATCTATCCTTTACCTCTTCTATGGAAATACTTAACACATATATATATTTATATATACAGTGTGTTCACTTTTTAAATGAGGATGCATTTAAATGAATGCAGCTCGTTAAGCAAATTCATGTAATTCAAGTTTAGAAAAAAAATTAAAAACCACACACATCATAATACGTTTTTCGCGCAAACTGAATACTTAATGATATTTTTCAAGAGAGGCATTAAAGGGAATTTACATATTTCAAGTTCGCGTAAAAAGCGAACAGACTGTAAATAAATAAATATATATATATATATATATATACACACACACACACATACATGTTATATATCTAACTTTCCTTCCGTTGTATTTTTAACTATTTTACACCCTTTTGGTATCAAACTGCCTAAAAGCCTAAATGTCCCTAAACCCTAAAACCCTTTCTGCCCCCCCTCCCCCCTCCCCAACTGGTCATATGTTCCAGAGCTGTATTCTTTTTAGAATCTGTGAAAATATGCAATAAACCAAAGTAAAGATTTCAATTTTTCACGTGATGCAGTTATAGTAGTGTTTTGTAACTTTCAAGAATGTCTTGCTAATATAATTTCTTTTAGTTTGCTAATTCGAATTTTTATAGTATCTTTACTAGTGGACAAGTTGGTGTGAAAATTTACAGTAAATTAGAGTAAAGACTTTAATTTTTAATGTCATGCAGTTATAGTACTGTTTTGTACTTTTCAAGAATATCTTGCTAATGTAATTGTATTTAGTTTAATTCAAGTGTTTATAGTATCTCTACTGGTGGACAGATTGTGGAAATTTAGAATAAATTAAACTATGGAAAATATAGGAAATCCCTAATGTAGAAAATTATGGTAACTACAGCCAATTGCTATAAATAATAGCTTAGAAAATCAGATAAAATACCCCTTATAGATGGGGAAAGAAAGGGGCCACCAGCAAGGGCGAAGGGTGCGTGCATGCGTTATAGAATCTTGAGTTGATCAATTGCATTGGTTGAATCAAGCAGAATTTTGGCTGCTTGCTAAATCGTAGACACATAAAAAGACGCCACTCACTCACACACACACACACACACACACACACACACACACACACACACACACACACACACACACACACACACACACACACACACACACACACACACACACACACATACATACATACATACATACATACATACACACGCAAACACACAAACACACGACAACGTCGGTTGAGGCAAGCAGAATTTTGGTTGCTTGCTAAATCATAGACAAATAAAAATATAACACACACACACACACACACACACTAGATAACACTACATGCGGCTTTGACCGGGAGGGTCATTTAGAGGGAATTGGGAGGGGGGGGGGAAGGCTGCACAGCCCCACTTTGCCCCACATGGCGATTAGACTGCATGCCCTGCTTTCCAGGTTACCCTTCGCCACTGGCCACCAGCCCTATGAAGAATCCCTTATGATTGCTGGCTACTATTTTTCCACCTATAGGGGTATTTTACCTGATCTTCTAAGCCAGGGTTTCCCAAACTTTATCAAACGTGGAACCCTTTTTAGTTCAGAGACTTTTGGGGGAACCCCTAAGTCTAATACTGTTATATGGTCGCAATATAAATATACTCCTCTACCTTTTTTCATGGAAACCCAGACACTCCTTTGCGGAATCCTTGAGTTCCACAGAACTCACTTTGGGAATCGTTATTCTAAGCTAGTGTATATAGCAATTGTCTGTGATTAAAGTTGTTTTCTGTATTTGAAATTTCTACATTTTTTAAGAGTTTCAATCAACTCAAAACTCTGATAACCGATTTTTGAAACTGAACTGTTTATTTTAAAGTGTTTATATTTATCTAAAACGTTTGCAAACATCAGCTTAACCCTTTAGCATTTAAACCATCCATATCCAGCCAGAATTCTCTCACATTTTCCTGTTCAAACTGGCTATAACTGGCCACTCATATTCCTGTTAACCCTTTAGCATTTACATTATTCTATATATACTATTGTATTTTCACGGTAAAGGCTTCACCTTACATAATTACCTCATATAATATTGAATCTATGAGATTTTGATGTTATTTATTTTGAGAACAATACCTTAACATAAATATGAGTGACCAGTTACAGCCAGTTTGAACAGAAAGAGGTGAAAGGATTCTAGCTGGATACAGCCGGTTTGAATGCTAAAGGGTTATGGTATTGTTCTCAAAATAAATAATAGCATTATCAAAATCTCATAGATTCAATATTATGTTAGATAATTATGTAAGATAAAGGCTTTACCATGAAAATACAAAAATACAATAGTATATATAAAGTAATGTAAATGCTAATGGGTTAATAATGAAAAAAGAAAAATAGTTATATTACTAAATCCATCAGGATAGGCAGTGTTTTTCATAAAAAAATATGGTAACAAAAGGGTTTAAACATCCTGTAGTTATTTAACAGAAAATATCTAATAATGGGTTTGTTAATTCAAATGTTTATAGTATTTTTACTGTTGGACAGATTGTTGTGAAAATTGTTATGTGTATCAAGTTTGGTGTGTGTATCTAGTCTAGAATAGGTACACTGTATCCCTGTGTGTTGTAAGGTGTGACTAAAAGTGTTGGCCCCATGTTGAGTATAAAACAATGCCAGATAAGGTTAGTGCAGGGTCTGTAGCTTATGCTGTAAAAGGGGTCTTGTATTTTTTAAATATGTGACATAAAGGAGGTGTCACAACAAAAAAATCACCCATCCCACACTGTAAAGTGGTTGTGTAATTGTCATGACAAATAGCGCCCAGCCCACACTGTGAAGTGGTCATGTAGGAGTCATGACAAAAAGCACCCATCCCACACAGTAGGTGTCACAACAGAAAACACCCAGACCCAGCCTACACTGAAAATGTGGTTGGCATTAGGAAGGGTGTCCAGCCATAGAAATCTAGCCAGAAACAGTCCTATTTGATTCCTCGACTGGGTTGCGCGTTGTGTTC
>OZ024762.1:24348892-24358892 GCA_964016885.1 Eledone cirrhosa
CACTACCATTTTACAGAGTGAACTGACTACATTGATTATATATATATATATATTTATATATATATATAATGTGTATATACATATTGTGTGTATATATATATATATTGCGTGTATATAAATATACATTGTGTATACATATTGTGTGTATATATATATCATATGTATATATATATATTGTATGTATATATATATCTATCTATCTATCTAAGGCGGGTAAAATTCCCGAGATTCATGGACGAGTTCTCTCCAGCGGTCTCTGTCCCTCATTGTCGCTGCCTATATTGTATTTTAGTCTTCAATTTTATTATTATTACTATATATAATGTATATATATATATTGTATATATATCTATAATGTATATATAAAATCAGCAGTGGGGGAGGGTGCTCTGAAAGTACTGTAGCTAGAGTCAGAACTGGTTGGAAAAAGTTCAGAGAGCTTATACCACTATTAGCTGCTAAAGGGTTCTCACTAAAAATGAAAGGCAGGTTGTACGATGCCTGCATACGAACAGCAATGCTGCATGGCAGTGAGACCTGGGCATTGTGTGCAGAGGATATACGCAGACTAGAGAGGAACGAAGCTTGCATGCTCCGCTGGATGTGTAACAGTAATATACGTGAACGGCAAAGCATAAACGAACTAAGGAAAAAATTAGAGATAAGAGGGATCAGATGTTGTTTACTCGAGAGAAGGCTACGTTGGTATGGACACGTGATGCGCATGAAAGTCGATAGCTGTATAACAAAGTGCAGGGCAATAAAGATAGACGGTAGTCACGGAATAGGCAGACCTAGAAAAACCTGGGACGAGCTGATAAACTCCGACATCACACACTTACACCTCTCCAAGACAATGTCACTGGACCGAGACCTTTGGCGGTACTCAGTAACAGAGAAGACCCGCCTTACCTAAATATATAGTAAAACCTACTCCAGCCAGTAGGCATCTCTAACAAAATACACCCCGTCCCACCACCACCACCCCCACCCGATCCACACCACCCCGTTCTATGTAAAGTTATGTTGGTGCCGCGCCATCGAGGCCGAAACAAATGAGATCGTGTAGGTGTCACGACAAAAAAACACACAGTCCACTCTGTAATGTGGCCGTGTAGGCAACACGGTAAAAACCTCCCAGACCCACACTGTAAATGTGGTTGGTGTTAGGAAGGGCATCCAACTGTAGAAAACCTGCCAGACAGTCCTATGCGAGCAAGACAATCACTCTTGCCTCAAGTGGGACTACCCCCGTCCAAACCCATGCAAGCATGGAACACGGACGTTAAACGTTGATGATGATGATGATGATGATATATAATGTATATATATTGTATATATGTATATATAATATTATGCTGAGTTTATTATATAAACAAATATATTCCTATTTGCTGCCTAGTCTACACTCAGTTCTATTTAACATAGAAAATAGCTGGTCTAGTTAAACTATGTTCAATTGTCTACTCTTATCCTGTTATTTAAATTGTGACACTTATTTTTAACCTTTGACATTTTAATGTCACTTTGACGCCTTTGTTTTTTGATTTTTTGTTTTTTCTCCAAGAGTGAGGAAAGCTCTCTGCTTGTGTCTGTAATAATTGTTTCCACATTTGGCACATGGCCAGCAAATTCCCCAGTGAATTACTGGTACTTTTAGTGGAAGATAGAGTTAAACGATGATGATGATGATGATACCAATATATATGCATACATATTTATATATATAATTGTTTCTAATTTTGGCACAAGGCCAGCAATTACCCCAGTGAATTACTGGTACTTTTAGTGGAAGATAGAGTTAAACGATGATGATGATGATACATACATATATGTATACATTTATATATATAATTGTTTCTAATTTTGGCACATGGCCAGCAATTACCCCAGTGTATTACTGGTACTTTTAGTGGAAGATAGAGTTAAACGATGATGATGATGATACATACATATATGCATACATATTTATATATATAATTGTTTCTACTTTTGGCACAAGGCCAGCAATTACCCCAGTGCATTACTGGTACTTTATTTTTATCGATCCCGTAAGGACGAAAAGGCAAAGCTAACCTCAGTGGGATTTGAACTCGGAACGTAAAGGGCCATAACTCTATGCTGCAAAGCAGGATGTCTGATACTCTACGTGAGTGAGGAAAGCTCTGTGTATGTGTGTGTAATAATTGTTTCTATGTTAGGCACAAGGCCAGCAAAGACCCAGTGTATTACTGGTACTTTATTTTATCGACCCCGTAAGTATGAAAGGAAAAGTTAACCTCGGTGGGATTTGAACTCAGAATGGCAAGGGCCGTAACTCTATGCATCAAAGCATGGCGTCCGACCCTCTACCGATACTGCCAATCCACCATATGTGTGTGTAATAATATATGTAAACATGTACATTGTTGCATATAGGCATGTATTGTATGCATGTATGTATGTGTGTGTCTATGTATGCACACACACACACACACTCACACACACACACACATACAGAACACACACACTTGCAGAACACACATACACACCTCATCATACAAGCTCTACAAATTTGTAACCCCTTTTGATACTAAAGCCCCTAAACTGGGTTAAGGACAAGACAACCTCTCCAGTTACTCTTGCCATGATAGAATGCACCCAATACACCCTGTAAAGTCCTCCAGCTGTAGAAACCATGTCAAGAACAAGACAGCCGATAAAATGCACCCAGTACACCCTGTAAAGTCCTCCAGCTGTAGAAACCATGTCAAGAACAAGACAGCCGATAAAATGCACCCAGTACACCCTGTAAAGTCCTCCAGCTATAGAAACCATGTCAAGGACAAGACAGCCGATAAAATGCACCCAGTACACCCTGTAAAGTCCTCCAGCTATAGAAACCATGTCAAGGACAAGACAGCTGATAAAATGCACCCAGTACACCCTGTAAAGTCCTCCAGCTGTAGAAACCATGTCAAGGACAAGACAACCGATAAAATGCACCCAGTACACCCTGTAAAGTCCTCCAGCTGTAGAAACCATGTCAAGGACAAGACAGCCGATAAAATGCACCCAGTACACCCTGTAAAGTCCTCCAGCTGTAGAAACCATGTCAAGGACAAGACAACCGATAAAATGCACCCAGTACACCCTGTAAAGTCCTCCAGCTGTAGAAACCATGTCAAGGACAAGACAGCCGATAAAATGCACCCAGTACACCCTGTAAAGTCCTCCAGCTGTAGAAACCATGTCAAGGACAAGACAACCGATAAAATGCACCCAGTACACCCTGTAAAGTCCTCCAGCTGTAGAAACCATGTCAAGGACAAGACAACCGATAAAATGCACCCAGTACACCCTGTAAAGTCCTCCAGCTGTAGAAACCATGTCAAGGACAAGACAACCGATAAAATGCACCCAGTACACCCTGTAAAGTCCTCCAGCTGTAGAAACCATGTCAAGGACAAGACAACCGATAAAATGCACCCAGTACACCCTGTAAAGGTGTTGTTAGTAAAAGTCTCGATCTGTAGAAACCGTGACAATTCCAATGTGTCAAGGACAAAACAGCTTCTCCAGTTCCTGGTTCCATAATAAAATGTATCCAGTACACTCTGTAAAGGCCTCCAGCTGTAGAAGCCATGTCAATTCCATTATGATGATGATGGCGGTAATTATAGTAATGATGGTGAGAATGGTGACGATGATGATGATGATGACAATACTTACAGTAATGATTACACTAATTATAGTAATGATGATGATGATGATGACAATGACAATAATAAAGGCCATGATGACAATGATGATGATGATGATGATGATGACAATGACAATAATGAAGGCCATGATGACAATGATGATGATGATGATATGTATACCAATGCAGCCCTATCTGTTAGCAATACATTTAGTGTAGGAGGCAGAGAGCTGATAAGGAATGTCAAATCAATACTCTACCCTAGTTTTATATTGTTTTATATAGTTTTATATAGTTTTATATGGTTTTTATATGGTTTTATATAGTTTTATATAGTTTTATATTGTTTTATATAGTTTTATATAGTTTTATATTGTTTTATATAGTTTTATATTGTTTTATATAGTTTTATATAGTTTTTATATGGTTTTATATAGTTTTTATATAGTTTTATATAGTTTTATATAGTTTTATATTGTTTTATATAGTTTTATATAGTTTTATATTGTTTTATATAGTTTTATATAGTTTTTATATGGTTTTATATAGTTTTTATATAGTTTTATATAGTTTTATATAGTTTTATATGGTTTTTATATGGTTTTATATAGTTTTATATAGTTTTATATGGTTTTTATATGGTTTTATATAGTTTTATATAGTTTTATATAGTTTTATATAGTTTTTATATAGTTTTATATAGTTTTATATTGTTTTATATAGTTTTATATAGTTTTTATATGGTTTTATATAGTTTTTATATAGTTTTATATAGTTTTATATAGTTTTATATGGTTTTTATATGGTTTTATATAGTTTTATATAGTTTTATATGGTTTTATATAGTTTTATATAGTTTTATATAGTTTTATATAGTTTTATATAGTTTTTATATAGTTTTATATAGTTTTATATTGTTTTATATAGTTTTATATAGTTTTTATATGGTTTTATATAGTTTTTATATGGTTTTATATAGTTTTATATTGTTTTATATAGTTTTATATTTTTATATAGTTTTATATAGTTTTTATATGGTTTTATATAGTTTTATATTGTTTTATATAGTATTATATTGTTTTATATAGTGTTATATAGTTTTATATTGTTTTATATAGTTTTATATAGTTTTATATAATTTTATATTGTTTTATATAGTTTTATATAGTTTTTTATATAGTTTTTATATAGTTTTATATAGTTTTTATATAGTTTTATATAGTTTTTATATAGTTTTATATAGTTTTTATATAGTTTTATATAGTGTTTATACAGTTTTATATAGTTTTTATATTGTTTTATATAGTTTTTATATAGTTTTATATAGTTTTGTATAGATTTTCTATATTTAATTAGAAAGTAAACAACACAATATATAACTACTCCATTACCAAAGGTTTCAGGACTCTAGACAATATTAACATATGTCTAGTTCACTCATCAGATAGAGCGGTTAGATAACCGAGGCTAGATGAATGAACTAGACATGTTAATATTGTCTGGGATCCTGAAACCTTTGGTAATAGAGTTGATATATAGTGTGTTGTTCACTTTCTAATATAATAGCTCTGTTTTATACATAGAGCACTCTTTTTTCCTTTTTCTCTTCGGAAATACTTAACAGATTTTATATATATAGTTTTTATTGTATTGTATTTTTTTTGTTCCCTTTTAATGGTTAATGAAATATGTAGAGCTGTGTGTGGTATGGTGTGTGGTATAGTGTGTTAATAGTAGTGTGTGTGGTATGGTGTGTTAATGGTAGTGTGTGTGGTATGGTGTGTTAATGGTAGTGTGTGTGGTATGGTGTGTTAATGGTAGTGTGTGTGGTATGGTGTGTTAATGGTATGGTGTGTGGTATAGTGTGTTAATGGTATGGTGTGTGGTATAGTGTGTTAATGGTATGGTGTGTTAATGGTAGTGTGTGTGTGTTTGTGTGGTAGTGTGTATGTTAGTGTGGTAGTGTGTGTATGTTAGTGTGGTAGTGTGTGTGAATGTTAGTGTGGTAGTGTGTATATGTTAGTGTGGTAGTGTGTGTGTATGTTAGTGTGGTAGTGTGTGTGTATGTTAGTGTGGTAGTGTGTGTGTATGTTAGTGAGGTCTGTGTGTGTATGTTAGTGTAGTGTTGTGTATATGGTTCTGTATATGTATGTGTGTGGGTGGTATATGCTTGTATTTGGTGTGTGCGTGTATGTGTGTGGTTTATCTGTACGTGTGTGTGTGTGTGTGTGTATCTGTGTGTATATATATATATATATATATATATATATGTGTGTGTGTGTGTGTCTGTGTTTGTGTATTTTTCTCCATTGTAATGAATATTGTGATGGACACTTGCCAATGTGTGTGTGTATATCTGTTTGTATATGTCTTTGTGTGTGTATACATATGTTTGTATAGTGTGTGTGTGTGTGTGTGTGCGCGTGTGTGTGTGTGTCTATTGTAATAGTCCTCTGTGTATAGTTCTATATATATGTGTGTGTTTGCATATGTGTATGCATACGTGTGTGCATGTGTGTCTATTGTAATGGTCCTATATATGTGTGTAGGTGTATATCTGTGTATGTATGTGTGTCTATTGTAATGGCTTTCTATGTGTGTCTGTGTGTGTGTATATGTGTAAAGATCCTATATATGTGTGTAGGTGTATATCTCTGTGTAGGTGTATGTCTGTGTAGGTGTATATATGTGTGTATATCTGTGTATTGTAATATATATGTATAGATATGGCTGTCTGATCGGCTGGCCTAATTTGAATGAGATTCGGTCAGCTGACCAGTTTTTAGTTTTGTTTAACCCTAGGTCAGCCGTCATCCTGTAGACGTATAATAAAAGCTGCTTCAATCATGACCATCATGTCATAAAACTCGATATTGTACACTTTTCAAGGGTTTCTGGCTGTTGTAGTTCCATGCTGGGATAAATTTGGACTTGTCTCATGCATATAATGTATGGATGGATGGACCTGGAAGTTTATATTACATACACTCACAATACCACAGTAACACACACACACACCATACAGTTCGAGACACATACACACACCATACCACAGTAACACACACACCACACCGTTCGAGACACATACACACACCATACCACAGTAACATACACACACCATACCACAGTAACATACACACACCATACCACAGTAACACACACACCATACCACAGTAACATATACACACACACCATACAGTACCAGACACATACACACACATACTGCTAAACTAACATACATACACATACCGTAACAAACCACACCATACCACAGTAACATACACACACACCATACAGTTCCAGACACATACACACACCATACCACAGTAACATATACACACACACCATACAGTACCAGACACATACACACACATACTGCTAAACTAACATACATACACATACCGTAACAAACCACACCATACCACAGTAACATACACACACACCATACCACAGTAACATATACACACACACCATACAGTACCAGACACATACACACACATACTGCTAAACTAACATACATACACATACCGTAACAAACCACACCATACCACAGTAACATACACACACACCATACAGTTCCAGACACATACACACACCATACCACAGTAACATATACACACACACCATACAGTACCAGACACATACACACACATACTGCTAAACTAACATACATACACATACCGTAACAAACCACACCATACCACAGTAACATACACACACACCATACAGTTCCAGACACATACACACACCATACCACAGTAACATACACACACACCATACAGTTCCAGACACATACACACACCATACCACAGTAACATACATACACACCATACAGTTCGAGACACATACTCACACCATACAATACCAGACACATACACACACACTGCTAAACTAACATACATACACATACCGTAACAAACCAGATTACAGAGTCGTAGTGGCATATAACGTCTCTTGTGCACTTTAATAAATAGAATATGTCTGAGATATAAATAAAATATATAAATAAAAATAAAAAGATCTATGTTAAAAAACATTATCTAACTGTACAAGGGAAATAACTCAAAATTTCACAAATCTTTGTAAGATTTATAATATTCTAAATATTTCATTATTTTTCTAATGTAGTTTGAAAGGAAAATATTTTGAAGTATGCCTGCAGCAGTCCAGCATTTCAGATCATTTATTTAACCCTTTAACATTTAAACCGGCTGTATCCAGCCAGAATTCTCTCACCTCTTTCTGTTCAAACAGACACATAAGTATATGCTCATGCATGTGTGTATGTAATTCAGGTATTTCTAAATAAGTATAATAATAATGGTTTCTACTTTAGGCACAAGGCCAGCAATTACTCAGTGTATTACTGGTACTTTATTTTATCGACCCCGTAAGGATGAAAGGCAAAATTAACCTCAACGGGATTTGAACTCAGAATGGCAAGGATTGTAACTCTATGCGTCAAAGCATGGCGCCCGACCCTCTACTGATACTGCCAAAATAATAATGGTTTCTGATTTAGGCATAATGCCACTAGTTTTTGGTGGGGAGGGGAAAGTCTAATAAATCGATTCCAGTACATTACTGGTACTTTATTTTATCAATCCAGTAAGGATGAAAGGCAAAGCTATCCTTGGTGGGATTTGAACCCAGAATGTAAAGAGCTATAACTCTATACTGCAAAGCATGATGTCCGACGCTCTACCGATACTGCCAATCCACCGCCCTCACTGTCCTAAGAATAATAAAAATAATTATTATTTCTACTTTAGGCACAAGGCCAGCAATTTTGTGAGAGGGGAAAAAATAGATTAAATCAATCCCCAGTGCATTACTGGTACTTTATTTTATCGATCCAGTAAGGATGAAAGGCAAAAGTAACACTAGCAGAACGTAAGGGGACGTAACTATATGCCAAAAAACGCATGTTGTCTGTCGCTCTACCGATTCTACACCAACCCCACAACTATATAAAACAAAAAAAAATAAGCGTTTCTTATATAGGCACATGGCCAGCAATTTTTGAGGGGGAGGGGAAAGTCAATTAAATCGACCCCAGTGTGTGACTGGTACTTTGAAAGGCAAAGTTAACCGTGGCAAGATTTGAACTCAGACCATAAAGGGCTGTAACTCTATGCTGCAAAGCATGGCGTCCGCCCCTCTACCGATACTGCCAATTATATTAAATATAATTAAAAAATAATAAATGAATAAAACTAATTGAAAGATGTTAGAATGAAGCATGAATGAAAAATGAATAAAATTTAATTTTCTGCCTCCCTTGAAGGAAGGAAGGAGTTCCATTGTGTTCTCTTAATATCTAAAGAATGAGACAGGGTTCATTCTATTCATAGGGAAATGGGTTGTTCTGGGGATTAGACAAAAATTCCATATTGTTGGCTCAGAATGGAATGTGGGTGACAAAGAACTTCCCAGGGAAAATAAATTTCTCCACACATATTCATATACACGTATATATGCATACATACATTTATATATACATACATACATACATACATACATACACAGCTACACACACACATATATATATATATATATATATATACCAACACACAAGCGCATGTGTGTTTGTATATGTGTGTATATATACACACACACACTCATGTACACATATATATATGCATACACATAAATATATATACATGCTTTTATTTGCATATATAACATATATAATATACATATATTCATATATAGGTTGTCCAAAAAATGTATACACACTTCAACAGCATTCTAATAAATATTGCCTGTACAGGTAATCAAAGTGTGTATACATTTTTTTTTGGGGGGGGGGGGCTGTATATATAGACTCACACACACATATTTAGACATATATACGTATATATATATATATATACACACACACATATAATCATCATCATCATCATTTAACATCCATCTTCCACACTAACATGGGTTAGATATATATATACACACAGATGTGTATTTAGACATCATCATCATTATCATCATTATCATCATCATCATTATCATCATCATCATTATCATCATCATCATCATCATCATCATCATTATCATCATTTTACATCCGCTTTTCCCTGCTTGCAAGGGTGGCATATATATATATAACCCATGCTAGCGTGGAAAATGGACGTTAAACGAAGATGAAGATGATGATGATGATATATACATATACATACATATATACAGACATGTGGACACAGCTGTGTGATCAACCATATTTACTCCATGGCTCGCACTCAGGCCTCTTTGTAAATAACAACAACAACAACAACAATGCTTTCTTTATTAACCACAAGGGTTTACATAAAGTAGACA
>OZ024762.1:24361392-24363892 GCA_964016885.1 Eledone cirrhosa
TGTGTGTGTGTATGTGTATGTCTGTGTGTGTCTGTGTGTGTGTATGTGTATGTCTGTGTGTGTCTGTGTGTGTGTATGTGTATGTCTGTGTGTGTCTGTGTGTGTGTGTATGTGTATGTCTGTGTGTGTCTGTGTGTATGTGTATGTCTGTGTGTGTCTGTGTGTGTGTATGTGTATGTCTGTGTGTGTGTATGTGTATGTCTGTGTGTGTCTGTGTGTGTGTATGTGTATGTCTGTGTGTGTCTGTGTGTGTGTATGTGTATGTCTGTGTGTGTCTGTGTGTGTGTATGTGTATGTCTGTGTGTGTCTGTGTGTGTGTATGTGTATGTCTGTGTGTGTCTGTGTGTGTGTGTATGTGTATGTCTGTGTGTGTCTGTGTGTATGTGTATGTCTGTGTGTGTCTGTGTGTGTGTATGTGTATGTCTGTGTGTGTGTATGTGTGTGTATGTGTATGTCTGTGTGTGTCTGTGTGTGTGTATGTGTATGTCTGTGTGTGTGTATGTGTATGTCTGTGTGTGTCTGTGTGTGAATTGATCTTAGGCATTCACCCTCTTCATACTTCAACAGCAGAATATTGATAGTAGTAGTAGTAGTAGTGGTAGTAGTAGTAGTACTAGTAGTGGTGGTGGTGGTAGTGGTAGTAGTTGTGGTAGTAGTATTGGTTGTGGTAATAGTAGTAGTAGTTGTAGTAGTGGTAGTAGCGCTAATACTGTTCCTGCTTGTAGCAGTAACTGTATTAGTAGTAAACACATACACACATTCATACACACATACACACATGCACATATACACATTCATACACACATACACACACATACGCACATTCATACACACATACACACATGCACATTCATACACACATACACACACATACGCACATTCATACACATAAACACATTCATACACATATACACACACACACATACATACACACACATACACATACATTCACATACACACATACATTCACATACACACACACATGCACATACATTCACATACACACACACCCACACACACATACATTCACATACACATATACATTCACATACACACATACATTCACATACATACACACATACAATGACATGCACACATACATACATACATACATTCACACACGTACATACATACACTTGCGGATACACAAACATACATAAATACATATTCACACGCATACAAACACACATACATACAGATATACACACACATACCAACACAGCAGAAAAATGTTGTGTGTAAATGTGTCTTTATGCATATGTACACACACACACACATGTATGTATGTATATATATATGTATATATATGTATGTGCGTGTATGTATATATATGTATATATATGTATGTATATGTGTGTGAGTATATGTATATGTGTGTGTGTGAGTATATATATATATGTATATGTATGTGTGAGTATATGCATATGTGTGTGTGTGAGTATATGTATATGTATGTGTGTGAGTATATGCATATGTATGTGTGTGAGTATATGTATATGTATGTGTGTGAGTATATGTATATGTATGTGTGTGAGTATATATATATGTATATGTATGTGTGTGAGTATATGTATATGTGTGTGTATGAGTATATATATATGTATATGTGTGTGTATGAGTATATATGTATATGTATGTGTGTGAGTATATGTATATGTGTCTGTGAGTATATATATGTATATGTGTGTGAGTATATGTATATGTATATATGTGTGTGTGTATATGTATATGTGTATATGTGTGTGTATATCTTCATGCACCATTTTTATCGTTTTGCATTCCGTTTCAACTGCAACTGCCACTGCCACTAAAACTACTACTACCACTACCACTACTACTACTACTACTACTACCACTACCACTACCACTACCACTACTACTACTACTACTACTACCACTACTACTACTACTACTACAACTACTACTACTACTACCAATACTACTACCACCACTACTACTATTACGACTTCTACTACTACTACTACTACCGCCACTACTACTACCGCTACTGCTGCTACTACTACTACTACTACTACTACTACTGCTACCACTACTACTACTACTACTACTGCTACCACTACTACTACTATTACTACTATAACTACTACTGCTGCTACCACTACTACTACTATTACTACTATAACTACTACTACTACTACTGCTGCTACTACTACTACTACTACTACTACTACTACTACTACTAACTCACTATGTGCATCATATTAACATAACAGAACATACAGAGAGGAAGAGAGAGAGGGAGGAAGAAGGAGAGAGAGAAGATAGATAGAGAGATAGAGAAAGAGTGAGGAAGAGGGAGAGTGGCAGTGAGAGAGGGAGAGAAGAGAGAAGCACCAGCAGAGATGGCAGTTGTGGTGCAACACTGCTAGTTTATGCACCAACACTACCACTACTACTACCTCTACCAACATCACCACCACTATTACTAATACTACCACTACAACTACTACTACCTCTACTACTACTGCTACTACTACTA
>OZ024762.1:24368892-24370002 GCA_964016885.1 Eledone cirrhosa
CCTATTACCCACTCTACTACCCTAAGTATTGAGTACTTTGGTGCGTTATGGTCCATCTGGTTCTTTACCACATTTCCTTCGTTATATATATATATATATATATATATATATATATATATATATATATATATAATTATATTTTATATATAATATATATAATTTGTGTTAAATGTGTGTGTATATATTCATGTATATGTATATATATATATATATACATGCATATATACATGCATATATACACACACACTTTTCAAAAATTATATAAATGTTATATTATATATATATCTATATATATATATATATATATAGGAAAAAGTATGACCCCGACGGCAGAGCTCAAGCCGTTTCGACGACTATTTCAGGACTAAATTGTGGTATATATATATATATATATATACATATAGATAGACACATACATACACATACACATCTCCATTGTGTTATATATATATATATATATATATAGATACACACACACATCTCCAGTGTTATATATATATAGATAGATACACACACATACACATCTCCAGTGTGTTATATATATATATATAGATACACACACACACACATCTCCAGTGTTATATATATATAGATAGATACACACACATACACATCTCCAGTGTGTTATATATATATATATAGATACACACACACACACATCTCCAGTGTGTTATATATGTATATATAGATACACACACATACACATCTCCAGTGTGTCATCATCATCATCATCATCGTTTAACGTCCATCTTCCATGCTTGCATGGGTTTGGACGGGAGTTTTCCAATAGATACACACACACACACATCTCCACACACACATACACATATCCAGTGTGTTATATATATATATAGATAGATACACACACATCTCCACACACATCTCTACACATACACATCTCCAGTGTGTTATATATTATATATATATATAGATAGATACACACACATCTCTACACATACACATCTCCAGTGTGTTATATATATATATATATATATATAGATAGATACACACACACATCTCCACACACACACACACACACACACACACACACACACACACACACACACACACACACACATACACATCTCCATTGTGTTATGTATATATAGA
>OZ024762.1:24370202-24372702 GCA_964016885.1 Eledone cirrhosa
ATTGTGTTATATATATAGATAAACACACACCTCTCCACACACACACACACCTCCACACACTCTCTAGTGTAAGAGTCTGGAGCTGGTACTCTCCTTTCAAACTAATTAAAAAAATGAGAAGGGAGTCTGCAATGAAAAAAAAACTATCACTTTCCTTCCCCCTGTACTGACTACTACTACTACTACTACTACTACTGCTGCTGCTACTACTACTACTACTGCTACCACCACCACCACTACTACTACTGCTACCACTACCACCACCACCACTACTACTACTGCCACCACCACCACTACTACTACTGCCACCACCACCACCACCACCACTACTACTACTGCCACCACCACCACCACCACTACTACTACTGCCACCACCACCACCACCACCACTACTACTACTACTACTACTACTACTACTACTACTACTACTACTACTACTACTGCTGCTGCTGCTGCTACTACTACTGCTACCACCACCACTACTACTGCTACCACCACCACCACTACTACTACTGCCACCACCACCACCACCACCACCACCACCACGACTACTACTACTGCTACCACCACCACCACCACTACTACTGCCACCACCACCACCACCACTACTACTACTACTACTACTACTATCACTACATGCTGCTGGTGACTAGCTGGAAAGAAGAGAGTGTGTGTGTGAGAAAGATAAAGAGATAGAGTGTATGTTGCTGTTATTGTTGTTGCTGTTGTGAGAGAGAGAGAGAGAGAGAGAGAGAGAGAGATTGTGAACCTTTATTGTTGCTGTTGTTGTTACTGTAGTTCTCTTACTCATCTTATTGTTATTGTTAGGCAGTTCCAAAAGACTGCCTAACAACATCACTCAATTTTCAACTACTCTTTTTTGTGTGTTTAGATTCTTCTTTTGAACACCACCATTATTCTATAAACATATATACATGCATACACACACATATATATACATATACATACATATAAACAGATATACACACATATATACACAAATATTTTCCATACATACATACATATACAATGGCTGCCCCCTCGTTATCGAGTATGTCCATTGCACGATATACCATTATTAATAATTATTAATTAATTCTATCGTGCAATGCCTGTGCATGAAGATATATTTTAAAGTGAGGAAAGACTGTGCACTGAGCCAATCCCACTCTCTGAGTGACAGTAGCTGTAACCTGAAAAGAAGAAAAGATCAACATCATCGGTAACTACTGAGCCGCAGGTTTTATATCAGAGTTATCCCAGTTTCCTGAGTTACCTTCTCCTAGAAGAATGCCCTGACAAAGGCTAGGGGTCCTTCACTCCCAGTGGTTTAACCGCGCGGTACATGTGTATATACATATTTACATATAAACACATATACACACATATATACACATAAATATTCTCCATACATACACACACATATACACACGCACATATTCTCCATTCATATAAACACACACACATGCATACATACACATATGCACACACATAAATCTTATCTCTCTTATAAATTATATTTTACACAATAAAACCCCACCCCACACTGTATCGTCCTGTACCAACTTTAATGTTTCCTTAATGTGAACCCTGTGTGGCTAATAAAGGAAGCACCATTATTTTATAAACACACATACATACACTCACATAGCCACATGGATATATATATATAAATGGCTTCTACGGGACTAGAACTTCTTCTTCATTCGAAGGACACCACCAGGAAAGCCCTGATGATTTCCTTCGAATGAAACAGTTCTAGTCCTGTAGTTCTAGTCCATAGCCACATGGATATATATATATATATATAAATGGTTTCTACAGGGCTAGAACTTCTTCATACGAAGGAAATCACCAGGAAAGCCCTGATGATTTCCTTCGAATGAAACAGTTCTAGTCCTCTAGAAGCCATTTCTATATTAAATTTTGTTGCATACACTCTAATACTGTATTGAGTACCTTACTTACTGTGGTTGCCCCTGATTGAACCTGAGACTCACATAAATAAATATACAACGTTTTCAAATTATTGGATGTACAATTACCTTGAAACATTTGTAAGGAATTAGATAGTATTTAAAAGATCTTTCCATCTAAATACTTCAATCTATATCCAAATCTATATGTCTATATCTATCTATCTATCTATATATATATTTCTTTAGTTGCCAACACTTTGAGGGCGGCTGGCTGAGAATCTAGTCGGTCAGCCACCCCCTCTGTCTCTGATTTTTCGGACCCATGGCTTTTTACATATTCCTTTGTTATATTCCAATACCTGATGATATCACCGGATTCATACAGAACCCGGTCATTGAAATGATCATAGTATATTAAAGCTTTCAAGGATTTACACCAGTCCAGCCTCCAGTTATTTCATCTCTCTCTCTCTCTCTCTCTATATATATATATATATATATATATATATATATATATATATATATGTGTGTGTGTGTGTGTGTAAAAGGTAAACAGAAATAACAACACAATCAGTACAGTA
>OZ024762.1:24385202-24390202 GCA_964016885.1 Eledone cirrhosa
CACACACACAAACACACACACTCTCTCCACCATGCACACACAATCTCTTCTTTTCACACACACTCTCTCACACACACACACAAACACACACACTCTCTCCACCATGCACACACAATCTCTTCCTTTCACACACACACTCTCACACACAAACACACTCTCTCTCCACCATGCACACACACTCTCTTCTTTTCACACACGCACTCTCACACACAAACACACTCTCTCTCCACCATGCACACACAATCTCTTCTTTTCACACACGCACACATTCTCCATGTACACACACACAAACATTCTACTTTCAATTCACATATTTCCATTTCCCTCCATACAGAGATGTTAGTTTCCTTTATTACTATCTGTCTTCCAGTCAGTCAGTCAGTCAGTCTGTCTGTCTGTCCATCTGTATTCCAGCCAGCCAGTCTGTCTGTCTGTCTGTCTCCAGCCAGCCAGCCAGTCTGTCTGTCTGTCTGTCTCCAGTCAGCCAGCCAGTCTGTCTGTCTGTCTGTCTCCAGTCAGCCAGCCAGTCTGTCTGTCTGTCTGTCTCCAGTCAGCCAGCCAGTCTGTCTGTCTGTCTGTCTCCAGTCAGCCAGCCAGTCTGTCTGTATTCCAGCCAGCCAGTCTGTCTGTCTGTCTGTCTCCAGCCAGCCAGCCAGTCTGTCTGTCTGTCTCCAGTCAGCCAGCCAGTCTGTCTGTCTGTCTGTATTCCAGCCAGCCAGTCCGTCTGTCATACTTTTACTTTCTTTTTCACATGAAATTCATCTATATGGGTGTATGCAGCTTTTATGTCTGTATATATATATATACATCATCATCATCATCATTTTACGTCCCACTTTCTCCCTGCTTGCAAGGGTGGGACGGGAACTGATTCTGGCTTGGTTTCTACAGCTGGATGCCCTTCCTAACACCAACCTCATTTACAGTGAGTGCTGGGTGCTTTCTTGCTGTGGCACCTCCACGACCACTTTACAGTGAGTGCTGGGTGCTTTTTTGCTGTGGCACCTCCATGACCACTTTACAGTGAGTGCTGGGTGCTTTTTTGCTGTGGCACCTCCATGACCACTTTACAGTGAGTGCTGGGTGCTTTCTTGCTGTGGCACCTCCATGACCACTTTACAGTGAGTGCTGGGTGCTTTCTTGCTGTGGCACCTCCATGACCACTTTACAGTGAGTGCTGGGTGCTTTCTTGCTGTGGCACCTCCACGACCACTTTACAGTGAGTGCTGGGTGCTTTCTTGCTGTGGCACCTCCACGACCACTTTACAGTGAGTGCTGGGTGCTTTTTTGCTGTGGCACCTCCACGACCACTTTACAATGAGTGCTGGGTGCTTTTTTGCTGTGGCACCTCCATGACCACTTTACAGTGAGTGCTGGGTGCTTTTTTGCTGTGGCACCTCCATGACCACTTTACAGTGAGTGCTGGGTGCTTTCTTGCTGTGGCACCTCCATGACCACTTTACAGTGAGTGCTGGGTGCTTTCTTGCTGTGGCACCTCCATGACCACTTTACAGTGAGTGCTGGGTGCTTTCTTGCTGTGGCACCTCCACGACCACTTTACAGTGAGTGCTGGGTGCTTTCTTGCTGTGGCACCTCCACGACCACTTTACAGTGAGTGCTGGGTGCTTTTTTGCTGTGGCACCTCCACGACCACTTTACAATGAGTGCTGGGTGCTTTTTTGCTGTGGCACCTCCATGACCACTTTACAGTGAGTGCTGGGTGCTTTTTTGCTGTGGCACCTCCATGACCACTTTACAGTGAGTGCTGGGTGCTTTCTTGCTGTGGCACCTCCATGACCACTTTACAGTGAGTGCTGGGTGCTTTTTTGCTGTGGCACCTCCATGACCACTTTACAGTGAGTGCTGGGTGCTTTTTTGCTGTGGAATGATAGGGACCTCAGTCCTATCATCTCATTTCTACAGCTGAGTAAACTGGAGCAATGTGAAATAAAGTGTCTTGCTCAAGGAAACATCACATCACCCGGTCTGAGAACTGAACTCACAACCTTTCAATTGCAAGGCCAATGCTCTAACCACTAAGCCATGTGCCTCCATATATATATATATATATTTAAGAGTTAAACAAGGTTCAATGAATAAATCAAAGAATGAGTTTTACAATAGATTGGAAGCACTCAACAGAAAATGTTTTCCAGAATTATTAATATTAATTCAAAATATTAACAAAATAGATATTCTTGTGATCAATTATATTTTATTATACATATTTCAGAGTACGCCCTCATCAGATAAAATAAAATGATACATGACATACCCTGACATAGTAGATGGTTAAGATTCAATCAAGGTAGTGATTAACTTATGACAAAACTCAATTTTATATATATATATATATAGATAGATAGATAGATAGATAGATAGATATGTGTGTGTGTGCGTATATATATATATATATAGATAGATATGTGTGTGTGTGCATATATATATCCACATACACAATCCTAAAATACTATATTTCAACATTATATATAATATATATTATATATATACAGGGTGTCCCAAAAAATGTATAGACATATATTAGAATGCTGTTGAACAGTGTATACATTTTGGGACACTCTTTGTGTGTATATATATATATCATCATCATCATCATTTCATCTTACGTCCGCTTTTTCCCTGCTTGCAAGATATATATATATATATATGTCATTTTTCTACGCTAGCATGGGTTAGACGAGTTGTCCCGTTGTGGGCAATGCCAGGTCAGGTGACCATGTCTTGCTCATACAGAACTGATTCTAGCTTGATTTCTACAGCTGGATGCCCTTCCTAACACCAGCCTCATTTACAGAGTGGACTGGGTGCTTGTTGTCATGTCATTTACACAACCACTTTACAGTGTGGACTGGGTGCTTTTACCGTCATATATATATATATATATATATATATATATATATAACGAAGGAAATGTGGTAAGGAACCAGGTGGACCCTAACGCACCAAAGTACTCAATACTTAGGGTAGTAGAGTGGGTAATAGGAACAAGTAAGACCCCGACGGCTGAACTCAAGCCATTTCGACGGCTAATTCTAGACTCAGAATTAGCCGTCGAAACGGCTTGAGCTCAGCCATCGGGGTCTTACTTGTTCCTAGGGTAAGAACGGGATGGAAGAAGTTTAGGGAACTACTACCACTGCTAGCTGCAAAAGGCTTCTCCCTCAGAATGAAAGGCAGACTGTATGATGCGTGTATCCGAACAGCGATGTTGCATGGTAGTCAGACCTAGGCGCTGAAGGTGGAAGACTTACGTAGATTAGAGAGAAACGAAGCCTGCATGCTCCGATGGATGTGTAACAGTAATATACGTGAACGACAAAGCATAAAGGAATTGAGAGAGAGACTGAGCATAAGAGGAATCAAATGCTGCGTGCAGGAGAGGCGGTTACGCTGGTATGGACATGTGATGCGTATGAAGGATGACAGCTGCATAAAAAGGTGCAGAGCACTAGAAGTTGATGGAAACCGCGGAGTGGGGAGACCCAAGATGACTTGGGATGAGGTGATAAAAGCCGACCTTACCCAACTACACCTCTCAAAGTCAATGACACACGACCGTGACTTCTGGCGTCACGCAGTAATACAGGGTACCCGACCTCCCATGGGTACATGCTGAAGCATATAAACAATATGCCCCCCCCCCCCACCGCAAGGTGGCCGTGGAGGTGCCACGGCAAAAAAGCACCCAGCCCACACTGTAAAGTGGACGTGTAGGCGCCACGAAAAAGCACCCAGCACTCACTGTAAATGAGGTTGGTGTTAGGAAGGGCATCCAGCTGTAGAAATCAAGCCAGATCAGTTCCTGTATGAGCAAGGCATGGTCAGCCGACCAGACACTGCCCACAACAGGACAACCCGTCTAACCCATGCTAGCGTGGAAGAACGGACGTAAAACGGTGATGATGATGATGATGATATATATATATATATGTAATGAAGGAGATGTGGTAAGGAACCAGGTGGACCCTAACGCACCAGAGTACTCAATACTTAAGGTAGTAGAGTGGGTAATAGGAAAAAGTATGACCCCAACGGCAGAGCTCAAGCCGTTTCGACGGCTATTTCTAGACTCAGGAATAGTCCAGAAGTAGCCATCGAAACGGCTTGAGCTCTGCCGTCGGGGTCATACTTTTTCCTATATATATATTATATATATATATATTATATATATATATATTATATATATATATATTGTATGTATATGCATGATGTGCGTGTGTGTGCGTTTGTGTATATATCATCATTTAATGTCTGTTCTCCTGCTAACACAGGATGAACGTATCATCACAGATCAAGTCAGTATTTAATGGTAGGCACCGATGTCTGAGATGGACCTGGGGCCATGCGTTTCATTTACATATGTCCCTCCCCATAATCTACAAAGTGCATCGGGTGCATTTTGGTGTGACATTAGCTCTAGGTAGGTTGTCATGTCTTTGACACATCTGAAGAGTTAGTTCTTTCTACACTTTGTTTGTCAAGCTTTCTACAGCCTAATGTTCTTCCTATCAGCAACCACTTTACAGAGTGTACTGGGTGCATTTTATTCTGTCACTAACACTAGAAACATTGTAATAACTTTGACACAATTGAAGAGTCTTCACGACACTATTTTGGCCTGGCGTCCAGAGCTGGATGTTTTTCCTATCACCAATCACTTTACACAACATACTCACACACACACACATATAAACATAATATGTACCGAATAATTAATGTGATGCACTGAGGGTAAATATATAAATATATATATATATATATATATAAAAGGTCTATCAGTAATTGCTTAACCGTTTCACTTTGTTTTGTATGACTAGATACAATAAAGTTTCTTATCTTAGAACCAGGAAAAATAAAGTTTTGTATCTTTGAACCTAGGAAAATTAACAGTTTTGTCTTGTAGAAGGATAGAAAGACAGTTTTGTATCTTTGAACCTAGGAAAGTTAACAGTTTTGTCTTGTAGAATGATAGAAAAACA
>OZ024762.1:24397702-24405202 GCA_964016885.1 Eledone cirrhosa
ATATAATTGTTTCTACTTTTGGCACAAGGCCAGCAATTACCCAGTGTATTACTGGTACTTTATTTTATCGACATATATATTTATATATATATATATATATATATATATATATATATAGTTATGTAATAAACAACATAAGGCAATTATTTCATTTACCAGTGGTTTCTTAAAAGCAAAAAAATGTTGCTTTCAATCATCAGAATGAAAAAATCCTGGCGTATTTATTGACATTGGATTTTAAATATATATATATATATATATATATATACAGTATTTTCCGTTGTGTTGTAATATAAATATTACACACAGTAGATTATCAGCTCACGTAGAGTTTGCTCGACGGTTCCAGTTGTAGTTCCAAAAGTAATCCGGAGAAAAATAGAAAGATTTGAATGGATACAGTTTAGTTGAAAGGAATTTATTGAATGTGTGCCTGTATGAATAGAATTGTTGTCCCCCAAAAATGTATACACACTTTGATTGCCTGTACAGAATGTTGTTGAACTGTATGTACATATATATATATGTATATATATATATATATATATATATATATATATATACATACATATATACATATGTTAAGTACTTCTGAAGAAAAAGCAAAGGAAAATACAGAGCTAGTTAATTAGAAAGAAACTTTCAAATTATATATATATATATATATTGTCATGCTACTTCATCTTGGGATATTGTGTTAGGGGCTACATGTCTATGGAATACTCAACTAAATTATCAAGCAAGTTGGATTGTACCAGTAATTCCAAGACCCAGTCTTGTCCAATGGATTCTACCAGTAATTTTGAAGCCCAGCTTTGTCCTGCTGTCTCATTGAGTTTGTCATGGATTATATTAACCCTTTAGTATTTATATTACTGTATTTTCACACAAAAGGTTTTACTTCACATAATTATCTCACATGATATCGAATCTATGAGATTTTGATATCATTTATTTGAGTACAATACCTTAACATAAGTGGTTGGTTATGGCTGGTTTGAACAGAAAGAGGTGAGAGAATTCTGACCAGATACGGCTGGTTTAAGCCTTTACCATTTATATTACTATATATATATATATCATCATCTCATCATCATCTCATTTTACGTCCACTTTTCCCTGCTTGCAAGGGTGGGACGGGAACTGATTCTGGCTTGATTTCTACAGCTGGATGCCCTTCCTAACACCAACCTCATTTACAGTGAGTGCTGGGTGCTTTTTTGCCGTGGCACCTCCACGACCACTTTACAGTGGAATGATAGGGACCCCAGTCCCTATCATCTCATTTCTACAGCTGAGTAAACTGGAGCAATGTGAAATAAAGTGCCTTGCTCAAGGAAACAACACATCACCCGGTCTGAGAATTGAACTCACAACCTTTTGATTGCAAGGCCAATGCTCTAACCACTAAGCCATATATACTTATTTTCATGCTAAAGGTTTTACTTCACATAATATCGAATCTATGAGATTTTGATATCATTTATTTGAGTACAATACCTTAACACAAGTATAAATGGCTGGTTATGGCTGGTTTGAATAGAACGAGGTGAGATAATTCTGGCCGGATTTGACTGGTTTAAATACTAAAAGGATTAAGAGTTCAAGTGTTTTGGAATACTCAACCACTCAACATTGATATACAAGATGGACACTACCTGTAAAAGACCTGACTTGGAATTACATTTTGTTACACTAGTTCTACCTGAGGATTACATTAAAAGTATGATTGCCTGTGGAATACTCAGCCACTTAATATTGGATTACAAGATGGACATACCTGTAAATCAAAGGCCTGGTTTTGTTGCATTTAGGCTACCTGAGGATTTAGTACCTATTAAAACGATGGCTTGTTTGTTTTGTCACACATTATGTCATACTGAATCTCCCTGAGAATTATGCTAAAGATAGTTATGTCTGTGGAATACTCAGCCACTTTCATGATAATTCCATATGAACTGTACCTGTAAAACAAAAGTCATGTCTTGACACTCATTGTGTTTTGCTGAATCTCCCTGAGGGCTATGCTAAAGATACATGTATCTTGGAATTCTGAACCATTTACATTATAATGTTTGAGAACTTGTACATGTAAGACTGCAGTAATGAAACACGTGTTACTTTGGAATCTTAACTTAAGTTTTAATGAAGATAAAGAAATTTACAGTTCACACTTATGCAGGTATGAACTGTCAGAGGAGGTCTCTCAGGTGTTTTAATGCTAGGGGCCACAGTCTTGTCATGTTGTTCTTACACCTATGTAGGTTTTGCTGGCCTTTTACATAGGAGGTTTCTCATAGGAGGTTTCTCCAGTGTTTTAATGATTGGGGGTGGGGTGGGTCAGTCTTGTCATGCAAGTACCAGTTGTTAATGGTGGTCTTACTAAACTAGAGTTAGGAGAAATTTTACAAACCATCAGATGGGCTTCTGCCAAATTTCATTCACAAATCTGTGGCTTTGATAGTGGTCTTATACACACACACACATACACATATATACACATAGACTCTTATATACATGCATAGGCATATACACATACATACACATGTATGTGTATGTATAAGTGTGTATATGAATGTATGCATGTGTGGGTGGGTGTGTAAGAGTGGTTGGTGTTAGGAAGAGCATCCAGCTGTAAAAATCCCTGGCCAAATTTACAGTCCTTGTATATGTGCATAGGTACGTAGGTACGCCCTAACTCGCTTCAAGTGGGACAACACATCTTTCCCATGCTAGCGTGGAAAATAGATGTTAAATGATGGTGGTGGTGGTGATGATGATGATGATCTGTTTGTGTGTAAGCAGGTGTCTGTCTGTTTGTATTGTGTCATCAATATATATATATATGTGTGTCTGTGTGTGTGTGTGTGTGTGTGTGTGTGTGTGTGTGTCTGTGTGAGTGTGTGTGTATGTATGTGTGTGTGTGTGTGTGTGTGTGTGTGTGAGAGTGTGTGTGTGTGTGTGTATGTGTGTGTCTGTGGGTGTATGTGTGTGTGTCTGTGTGTGTGTGTGCATCCATCGTTTTTATTAATAACTTCTTTAGAAATCGAACATACAAGGAGAGGACGGAAGGAGAGGAGAATGGAGGGAGAACTGAAAAACTTGCTCAATCAGTTAATGTGAGAGTCTCCCTCACAATAGACTATGATTCATGTTAGACATTGAAGGTGTTTAAGGGGGGTGGGGTTAGGGGGGTGGAAGAGACATTGATGGGGTGGTGGTGTGGGGGTGGGGTGGAAGAGAAGTCTGGAGAAGGATGGGGGGGTAGATTAAGGAAGAGTGCTTGCATGGGGTGGGGTGCGGTTGGGTGGGAAGTGTCTGGGGAGGGAAAGGGGGTGGGTGGTGGGGTTGGGTGGGTGGGTGGGATGCCTGGTGATGGGGAGGGAAAGGGGATGGGTGGGTGGATGTGCGCGTGTGTGTGTTGGGGGGATGTGTCTGGTGACGGTGGGGGGTGGGAGGGGTGGTGTCTGGTGACAGGGAAGGGAGAGGGAGGGATGTGTGTGTGTGAAGGTGGCGGGGGGGGACTTGGGATGTGTCACCTAACAACACTGAAATGTGTGTGTGTGAGGTGGGTCTACTATTGTGTGTGTGTGTGTGGAGGGGTGTGTGTATGAAAGGGGATAGGGGGATGTGTCACCTAACAACACAGAAGTGTGTGTGTAAGAGGGGTTCTATTATGTGTGTAGTGTTTATTGTGTGTGTGTGTAGTGTTTATTAATGTGTGTGTAGTGTTTATTATTGTATGTGTGTGTGTGTAGTGTTTATTAATGTGTGTGTGTGTAGTGTTTATTATTGTGTGTGTGTGTGTAGTGTTTATTATTGTCTGTGTGTGTGTAGTGTTTATTAAGGTGTGTGTGTGTATGGGGGGTCTACTATTATGTCTGTGTATTGGGGGGGGGGGGCTATTGAAGATTTATTCACAATTCTTTCTTTTAATATATAGTATAGTTCATGTTTTGATATTACCACCCCTCCCCTCTACCCCCACTTTTCTACCCCTCCCATCTACCCCACCCCACTACAACTCGCCCACCCTCCTTTGCCCCACCCTGTCTTTGAATCTTCCTCTACCTTTCAAACATTATCTTTCACACACATGCAAATACACACACACACTTGTGTGTTTGTGTGTATATATATATATATATATATATATATATATATATATAGATATAGATAGATAGATGAGATTCTACAGGACTAGAACTGTTTCATTCTTTAGAAATCATCAGGAACATATATATATATATATATATATATATATATATATATATATATATATATATATATATATATATATATATATATAAGTTTATCCTGGTTTCAATCGGGAGGTAACCACAGTAGGTAAGGTACTCAATACATAGCAGAGTATAAATATTTAATATAGAAATGGCTTCTACAGGACTAGAACTGTTTCATTTGTGAGAAATCATCAGGAAGCTTCCTGATGATTTCTTGCAAAAGAAACATGTCTCTCTCTCTCTCTGTCTCTTTCTCTCTCTCTCTCTCTCTCTCTCTCTCTCTCTCTCTCTATATATATATATATATATATATATATACACACACCTATATATACATACATACATATATATATTTCCAGTTCTTCCTGTACCATTCCATTCTATCAACTACTGACTTTGTTCACCAAAAGTTGTTGTTGTTGAGGTGTTTCATTTGAATTCTTCCTTCAAATGATCAGTTTGTTTGTTTCTTTCTTTCTTTCTTTCTTACCCCCGCCCTCCTCTCTCCTCATCTCCTCTTACCACCACTACTACTACTACACCTAGTCATCATCATCATCTCAGTTACTCCACACCCCTGTACCAACACCCTCCTCCACCCCACTATCACCATCATTCAGTGACCCCCCCCACACACCCCATCCACCCCCACCCACCCCATCATCATCTCAGTTACACCACCATTACTCCCCCACCATCACCATCATCTCAGTTACACCCACCTGTACCACCCACCCCATCCACCCCATCATCATCATCATCATCTCAGTTACACTGCCACCCTCCACCACCACCCTCCTCCACCCTCCCCCTCCATCATCTCAGTTACCCCCCCCTGTACCCCCCCATCCACATCATCATCATCATCTCTCTCTTTCAACCATTCATTTTCTTTTTCTCTATGTCTCTGTCTCTCTCTCTCTCCCCTTCTATCTATTTTCTCTCTCTCTCCTTCTGTCTGTATATATCTATCTATATATATATATATCTCCCCCCTCTCCCCCTCTTCCTCCTCCCCCCTCTCTCTCAACAGTATCAGGTTCATATTATCCTGTGTAAATAAATACATACACCCAACTAAAACTCATTTCATTCATTCTAGTGTGGTGGTTGTGATGGTGTGGTGGTTGTGGTGGTAGTGGTGGTGATGGTGGAGGTGGTGGTGGTAGTGGAGGTGGTGGTGGTGTTGGTGGTGGCACTGGTGGTAGTGTGGTGATGTAATTGGGAGTGGTATGGTGGTTGATGGTGGTTGTGGTGGTGGTGGTGTGATGGTGTGGTGGTCGTGGTGGTAGTGGTGGAGGTTGTGGTGTTGGTGGTGGCACTGGTGGTAGTGGTGCTGTTGGTGTGGTGTGGTGTCAGCATTGGTGGTGGTGGTGACTACACTGTTAGCTGTGGTGATGGTGGTGGTGAGGAGAAGAGAGAAGGGGGGAGGGGGATTTACTCACATTTCAGTCTCTCTGTTTTTGTTTGTTTGTAAGGATACTCCTCCCCCCTCTTCTCCCCAACTCCTCTTCCTTTTCCTCTCTTACCTTTCATCTCTCACCTTGCTGGTTGGATTTCTTTTTCCATACCACCCCCTGCTCCTTTCTCTTTCATTCTTCTCTATCCCTCTCTCTCTCCCTCTCACTTCGTCTATCTTATTTCCATCTCTATCTGTCTTCCCCCCTTCTCTTCCCCCTCCTCTCATTTTCTCTCTTATTTCCATCTCTGTCTTTCTTTCTCTCTCCCTCTCCCCCCTCCTCTCATTTTCTCACTTATTTCCATCTCTCTTTCTTCCTCTCTCTCTCCCCCCTCCTCTCATTTTCTCACTTATTTCCATCTCTATATTTCTCTCTCCCTCCTCCTCTCACTTCTGCTCTCTTATTTCCATCTCTATCTTTCTCCCTCTCCCCCCTCCTTTCATTTTGTCACTTATTTCCATCTCTATCTTTCTTCCTCTTTCCCTTGCTCCTTTCTCTTTCATTCTTCTCTCCCAGCCCCACTCTCATCCCCTTCCCTCCACCAGCCTCCATCCTACACCAGCCTCCACCCTCCACCAGCCTCCACCCTCCACCAGCCTTCACCCTCCACCAGCCTCCACCCTCCACCCTCCACCAGCCTCCATCCTCCACCCTCCACCAGCCTCCACCCTCCACCATCACCACATTCCAATCAGTCCTGCGGAGATAATGGGAGTTTCTTCTCTTCTCTCTTCCTTATATCGTTGGCACAATGCCAGGAAATGTACCTATGTATTAACAGAGAGACTGGTAGTGGTAGGAGGGGACAAAATCGATTGTTCTGTTCCTCTCTTGCCAACCTTCGGCTCTCCTTCCTCTTTCTTCCCCTCCCCCTGTCACTTCCCCTGCCACCGGATATCACTGGTATGTAATCTTTTATAAAGACGAAAACAACAACAACACATACAGCAAAGCCATCTTTGACATGGGATTGACATAGTTATGGTGTATTATTGGTTTGTTGTTGAGGGCGGCGGATTGGCAGAATCAGTAGAGCATCAGACACCATACTTTGTAGCATAGAGTTATGGCTCTTTATCTTCTGAGTTCAAATTTCGCCAGGGTTAGCTTTGACTTTCATCCTCACAGGTTCGATAAAATAAAGCACCAGTAATGCACTGGGGTCAATTTAATATCAACTCTAACCTCCACCCATAATTGCTGACCTTGTGCCTCTATCACAAATCATTATTGGTGTGTTGTTATGTCTCAGGTCTGTGTAAGGATTTGCCAACCTTTGGTAAGATAGTGCCACTGATGGGAAGGAGGTTTCTTGGAAGTTTAACCCTTAGCTCTTTAGCATTTAAACTGACAATTTAGCCAGAATTTTCTCACCTTTTTGTTTTCAAACCGGCTCTAGCTGGTCGCTCATACTGATGTTAAGGCATTGTTCTCAAAATAAATAACATCAAAATCTCATAGATTCAATATTATGTGAGATAATTTAATTATGCAAGATAAAGCCTTTACCAAGAAAATACAATAATAAATATTGTGTAGAGTTTCCTAAACTTCCTCACTATATGGTACTCTCTTCTACACACAAACACACACACACACTCTCTCACACACACATGCTCTCTCACACACACACTCTCTCACACACACATACTCTCTCACACACACACTCTCTCACACACACATACTCTCTCACACACTCACACACACTCTCACACACACACACACTCACACACACACACATATATGTGAGTGTACACATGTATTTTTCTGTGCATCTTCATATCAACTCTTGTTTA
>OZ024762.1:24407702-24410202 GCA_964016885.1 Eledone cirrhosa
GATAGGCGTTAATTGACGACGACGATGATGATGATAATGATGAGGATGGGGTGGAGGACTTAGTCTTCCTATTCTGTACAGTCAGAGCCTGACTATACTGTCATAGCTTGACCTCCTGAAAATAGCAGTCAAATCGCCTTCATTTATTACCAGGATCGGTCATCTGTTTAAACCTTTAACATTTAAACCGGCGATATCTGGCCAGAATTCTCTCACCTATTTCTGTTCAAACCGGCCATAACCGGCCACTCATACTGACATTACAGTATTGTTCTCAAAATAAATAATAACATCTTCAAAATCTTATAGTTTCCATATTATGTGAGATAAAGCCTTTACCATGAAAATATAATAGTAGTGTAATATAAGTGCTGAAGGGTTAAATCAGAGTGAAGACATTGTTTCTCTATTCTATACTGTGTGAACTTGATCTGCAAATAGCAGTCAAATCTCTTTCATTTATCACCATATTTGATCCTCTGTTTAAACCAAGATGAGGACTCTGTCTTTCTACTCTATACAGTGTGAACTTGATCTCATGAAAATAACTGTCAAATCCCCTTCACTTATCACCATAGTTGATCTTCTGTGGGGAAGACTTTGTCTCTCTATTCTCTACAGCCAGAGCTTGATCTCTTGCAAATAGCAGTCAAATCTCCTCCACTAATTGCCACAATTGATCCTAAACCAGTGCAGTCTTCTCTCTGCCCAGGTCTTCCTTGCTTTCTTTCTATTGCAGCTACTTCCACTGGGATTTCCTGGCACTTCTTCCATCCAACAATCATCATCTATTTGCATCACATGCCCATACCAGAGCCATCACATGCCCATACCAGAGCAGTCTTCTCTTTGTCAAGGTCTTCATATCTCTCTCTCTCTCTCTCTCTCTCTCTCTCTCTCTCTCTCTCTCTCTCTCTCTCTACTGTAACTCCCTTCCACTGGTATATCTTGGTACTTATTCACACAACAGTCATCATCTATATGTCTCACATGTCCATACCAGAGCAGTCCTTTCTCTGCTCATGTCTTCCTCTACTGTAACTCCCTTCCACTTGGTACTTCTTCACACAACAATCATCATCTATATGTCCCACATGTACATACCAGAGCAGTCTTCTCTCTGCCAAGGTCTTCATCTCTCTCTCTCTCTCTACTGTGACTCCCTTCCACTGGTATTTCTTGACACTTCTTCACCCAATGGTCATCATCTATAAGCATCACATTACCAGCACAATCTTCTCACCTCCTGTTCACTACATCTGATTCCTCGTTTATCAAGCTTTTCTCTCTGGTCATCTATGTTTTGTCTTTCACATATATTAACATTGTTCATCCATTGCTGCTCAGTTAAAACATTGATTATTTCTTCTGAATTGAGTATTAATACTTTGTGATTTTCATTCTATTCAAATACCAGTAATACCTCATGGATTACCCTCTGGATTTTAATTCCTGTGTGATTTGACTTATAAGATTTGACTTATATGTTGAAATATAAATGTACACTTGAACTTTCAATTACTCTCTTATATATATGTGTAATATATATATATATATATGTATATATATATATATATATATATATATGTATATGTATATATATATAATGTAGGAGGTGAGTTTTATTGTAGCACAATAAAGCAATGCAAATATCGGATAGAAATGAGATGATATATGGACTGGGGCCCATATCATTATCATTCCACTGCAAAGTGGTCGTGTAGGTGCCACGGCAAAAAAGCACCCAGCACTCACTGTAAATGTGGTTGGTGTTAGGAAGGGCATCCAGCTGTAGAAATCAAGCCAGAATCAGTTCCCGTCCCACCCTTGCAAGCAGGGAAAAGTGGACGTAAAATGATGATGATATAAAATTGAAAAAAGTGGAGATAACATGGTCAACAGTACAAAACAGATTTATTTACAGTCTAACAATTGTTTCACTGATAGAGTTGTCTAAAAATTGCTAAACACTGAAAGTAGTGCCACTCAATTTAACAACCTCTAATTGGATTACCTATAACAATATCTTGTTATCCTTTATATATATGTATATATATATATATATAATTATTTCTACTTTTGGCACAAGGCCAGCAATTCACCAGTACATTACTGGTACTTTATTTTATCGATCCCAAAAGGATGAAAGGCAAAGTTAACATATACACACACATATATATACACATTCATCATCATCATCATCATCATCATCAACGTTTAACGTCCGTGTTCCACGCTTGCATGGGTTTGGACGGGGGTTTTCCCACTTGAGGCAAGAGTGATTATCTTGCTCGCATAGGACTATCTGGCGGGTTTTCTACAGCTGGATGCCCTTCCTAACACCAACCACATTTACAGTGTGGGGCTGGGAGGTTTTTACCGTGTTGCCTACACGGCCACATTACAGCGTGGACTGTCTGGCGGGTTTTCTACAGCTGGATGCTCTTCCTAACACCAACCACATTTACAGTGTGGGGCTGGGAGGTTTTTACCGTGTTGC
>OZ024762.1:24420202-24440202 GCA_964016885.1 Eledone cirrhosa
CTGTATATATATGTGTATGTGTCAGCCTGTATATATGTGTGTATGTGTCAGCCTGTATATATATGTGTGTGTGTGTCAGCCTATATATATGTGTGTGTATGTCAGCCTGTATATATGTGTGTGTGTGTGTGAAGTCTTCTGTACAACTGAGTTTTTCAAATCTAAAACGCAGAATTCAGTTCCATCGTTTCGTTCCTAATTTTCTGATTATTATTGAATATTTCACATATATACACTATATATATATTATATATATAGTGTATATATATTATATATATATATACACTATATATACACACTATATATATTATATATATATATACACTATATATATTATATATATATATACACTATATATATTATATATATATAGTGTATATATATTATATATATATACACTATATATATTATATATATAGTGTATATATATTATATATATATACACTGCATATATTATATATATATACACACTATATATATTATATATATATACACTACATATATTATATATATATACACACTATATATATTATATATATACACTATATATATTATATATATACACACACACACACTATATATATATATATATATATATATATATATAAACACACACATACACTATATATATATATACACACACTATATATACATATATATTTATACATACACACACGCTCCATATATATATACACACACGCTATATATATATATATACACACGCTATATAGAACAGGCTCTTCCATCTACCCTCCTATATCATGTTCACTCTCTTCCCCCTACTACTACCACCACTACTACTACTACTACTACTACTACTACCACTACTACTACTACTACCACCACTACTACTACCACTACTACTACTGTTACTACTACCTCCACCACCACTACTTCTACCACTACTACTACTACTACCACTACTACTACAACTACTATTACTACCACCACTACTACTTCTACCACTACTACTACTACCACTACTACTACAACTACTACTACTACCACCCACTACTACTACTACAACTACTACCGCCACTACTACTACTACTACTACTACTACTACTACAACTGCTGCTGCTGCCACTACTACCACTACTACTACTACTACTACTACTTCTACAAACTACTACTACTACTACTACTACTGCTGCCAACTACTACAACTACTACAACTACTACTACTATTACTACCACCACTACCTACTACTACTACTACTGATACTACTACTACTTCTACTTCTACTACCACCACCACCACCACCACTACTACTACTACTACTACTACATTAATCAACCTTGAACAACAACATCATCACCATCATCATCTATTAAGTCAATACCCAAAACATCAGTGTTCCCTGCTAACAAGGTTTACCAGGTATTGAGTCCTATACCAAGCTAAGCCACTGACCTTCAAATTCCTTCTCCATTCAAACATTCCTGTCACATTACAACTGACACTAACGCCCCCCCCCCCCTCTCTCTATGTCTGTCTATTCTGTTTATCCCTATCTCTCCCTATCTCTCCATCTATCAACCTATCTATCTCCATATGCACACACACACACACTCTCTCCTCACTCTCTCCCGCTATATATGTGTTGTGTGTGTGTATATATATATATATATACACAATGTAATGTATCTTACATTGCCCATTGAGTGCGCTGAGATACAACTGGTACTAGGGCATTGATAAATATGCTGGGTCCGTCAACCCTTATTATATATATATGGAGGCACATGGCTTAGTGGTTAGAGCATTGGCCTTGCAATCGAAAGGTGTGAGTTCAATTCTCGGACCGGGTGATGTGTTTGTTTCCTTGAGGCAAGACACTTTATTTCACATTGCTCCAGTTTACTCAGCTGTAGAAATGAGATGATAGGGACTGGGTCCCGATCATTCCACTGCAAAGTGGTCGTGGAGGGTGCCACGGCAAAAAAAGCACCCAGCACTTACTGTAAATGAGGTTTTGGTGTTAGGAAGGGCATCCAGCTGTAGAAAATCAAGCCAGAATCAGTTCCCGTCCCACCCTTGCAAGCAGGGGAAAAGTGGACGTAAAATGAAATGAATGAAATGAATATATATAGGAACGAGTAGGACCCCGACGGCTGAGCTCAAGCGTCGGGTCCTACTGGGTCTACGTTCTATTACCCACTCTACTACCCTAAGTATTGAGTACTTTGGTGCGTTATGGTCCACCTGGTTCTTTACCACATTTCTTCGTTATATATATATGTAGAAGAGATATTTAATTTTGTTGGAAATCCAACACATATAGATGTTTATAACTGATACAGAGCACTCAACAAGTTTCTGGAGTAAGTATTCAATGATATTAATAAATGGAAACTATATTTATAAAATCATATTTATTCTATTATATATTATTTCAAGGGTGCCAAAAATGTTGGTACGCTATCATCAGATAAAATACGAAGTGTGTTTTATAAATATTTGACATGACCAAGGATAATATACCTTAACGGTTCAAGTTATCCCTTGAAGAACCATTAAAGTATATTATCCTTGGTCATGTCAAATATTTATAAAACATTTTGTATTTTATCTGATGATAGCGTACCAACATTGTTGGTACCCTTGAAATATATATAATAGAATAAATATGGTTTTATAAATATAGTTTCCATTTATTTAATATCATTGAATACTTACTCCAGAAACTTGTTGAGTGCTCTGAATCAGTTATAAACATCTATATTTGTTGATTCCAACAATTCAATATCTCTTCTATATATAAATATATAATATATAAATATATATATACACACACACATCATACATACATACATACATACATACATATATATTCACATCCAATCTCCACAAACAAGCCTTAAGCTCAAACCTGTAAACCCCAAGCATTCAACACCACCACCACCACCACCATCATCACAACCACCAACACCATCATCATCATCATCAACAACAACAGCAGCCCACAAGCATCTTCCATCATATATCCAGACAGACACGTGTAAGTAGAATAGGATAGAGAGAGAGATAGAGGGAGAGAGAGAGAAGCTTGAGGGTTAGGCAAGGTAAGGTAGGAGGGAATCAGGTGTGTGATGGCTGAGAGTGGGTGGGGTGGGGATAAGTGAGAGAGGGGGGTTGGTGGGTGGTCGGTGGTGAACATGTTGACAATGACATACAAATGACAGACAGGCAGAGAGATAAGCTTCTCTCTGCTTCTCCCCCTCTCTAATATTTAACATCACTGGAAGTAAACAACCTGCTTACCCAATCATTCATAAGTAGAGCTATGTCTTTAGTTATTTAGTTGGTGGTTTGTTTGTTTGTCCTTTTTGGTGGGTGGATGCTGGTCTCTCTTTCTCTCTCTCTCTCTCTCTCTTTCTCTCTCTCTCTCTCTCTTTCTCTCTCTCTTCTCTCTCTCTCTCTCTCTCTCTCTCTCTCTCTCTCTCTCTCTCTCTCTCTCTCTCTCTCTCTCTCTCTCTCTCTCTCTCTCTCTCTCTCTCTCTCTCCTGCTCCTCCTCTCTCTCTCTCTCCCTCTCTCTCTCTCTCTCTCTCTCTCCCCCTCTCTCTCTCTCTCTCTCTCTCTCTCTCTCTCTCTCTCTCTCTCTCTCTCTCTCTATATATATATATATATAAAATAAAGTTAAATAAAAAGTCAAATGTTTAAAATTTAGCTTTGTTTATTACTGCTATATATATTTCAGTGACATCCATCTTTGGCTGTGACCTCTTCAGGCAGTTTGAATTAGTATGGTATAGACAAGTACATGTGTTGTTGAGGTGTATAATATTGTCAATACTCTGATATGCCCAGTTCCTGGTTGGGTTGTTATTTCACTGAGGAACTGGAATCATACATAAACTCAAAATCTCTCTCTCTCTATATATATATATATATATCTGACAATTTATCTATCTATATCTATCTAATAAATCTATCTCTCTATCTATCTACTGAAAGGTGGGTGAGTGTGGCAAAAAATGGCCCGAATGACTGGGCCTTCTTTGTGTAAAAACCTGTAGCTTGAAGAAGAGAGCAAAAGGAAGAAGGGAGCAGTTGCACAACACGCTCCTGAAGTTGAGGGTTGTTCTACAGACGGGGTATTAAACAACCCATTTGTAACGCCTCCCCCTTATTGGGGATTTCGATTGTTATATTTTCATGTTAAAATCTTTTTATACGACTATGTAAAATCCCCGCATATGTCTTTGTATTGTGCACCCTTGTGGCAAATAAATCTATTTATCTATCTATCTATCTTGTGCCCTTGTGGCAAATACAGAAATCTATCTATCTATCTATCTATCTATCTATCTATCTATTAAGGCTACGGCACCTCTACGTATTCCTCACCGGACAACCGGTGTGGGCCTCGTTTGTGAGACGAACCTTTCCCAGACTCGTCTCACTCACCGAGCTGCAATCCTGGGTCAAGCAAAGACCGAGAAAACTGGGCGCCTGGCACACTGAGTGTGCCCAGGCGCTCACCGCCCTCTGGCAGGCGGATCCGGTTATCAGTGGAGACTCCACCGCAACATTCTATAGAGGGCTAGTACGCAGCAGGTGCGACGACGCCCTCGGAGAAGCCCTAGACATGGAGGAGGACGAACTGGCCAGCCTGTTCGGTAGGACATTCAGCCCGGGACCTATGGACAACTTCCAGAAGTCCCTGGCCTGGCAGTGCTACCGAGGGGCTTTACCCGTTCGAGAAAGGCTCTACAGACACGGGCGCCCGGGTAGGGACCCCGCCAAAAAGATCTGTCCCAGATGCGTGTGCGACGAGGAAACCGTTGCACACGCATTAGTACACTGCTCGGGCGTAGCCGATCTGTGGGGCTATGTCGAACAACTGCTGTCAAGGGTGGGACCGATCCGGTTGACCACCGAGTCTATTGTAATGATCAAGCCGCCTCCCCCCTTCAAAGATGAAGCAGAGGCGGTGTTTCTGTGCGTAATAGCCATGGCGAAAGAGGTTGTATGGTGGACGCGTCTGAAAGGACTGAGGTCGGGCACCTTTCTCTCTGGCCAACAACTGGTCCGTTTCTTCCGATATCATTTCGGAAGAAGGATCAGGATGGAGAGAGAGGTGCTGCACCCCAGCCGTTTCTATGAAAGATGGGTGAAAGTGGCGAGAATGGCCCGTGTGAATGGGCCTTCACTCTACATCAGACTATAGGTGAGGAAGATGAAAGACCAAGGGAGCACCCCTTCTCTGTGCTCCTGAGGAGAAGGGTTGCACACTTTTTTCGGGGGTGTGTGCGACCCCCCAAGGCGCCTCCTCTCTATTGAGGATTTTGTTAAAAATTTTATTTTTTGTTATATCTTATTTTATTTTTATATTTTGTTATTGCCTCCTCCTTATTGAGGACGCCTTTTTGTGTAAACTCCCCCCTTTGTACTTGTCCCACTTTTGATGCCCTAGTGGCAAATAAAAGAAATATATCTATCTATCTATCTATCTATCTTGTGCCCTTGTGGCAAATACAGAAGTCTATCTATCTATCTATCTTGTGCCCCCGGCATGTCTTTGTATTGTCCCCTTTCTTGTTGCGCCCTTGTGGCTAATAAAGAAATCTATCTATCTATCTATCTATCTATCTATCTATCTTGTGCCCTTGTGGCAAATAAAGAAATCTATTTGTCTGTCTGTCTATCTATTTACCTATCTATCTGTCCAACTCTCTATTTATCTGTCTAGCTAACTCAAAGCATATATAAAATGAGTATATATACACATACACATGTACATATATATATAGATATACAGACACACACATACCTATATATATATATATACATACATAGACATATTGTTGTGTCATATTTAATAAATAATATCAAAAATGTCACAAGAGAAATACCATTTGATACAAACATGTGTACATGTGTGTGTTTACACACACATACATACACATACATATACACATGCATACACATATGTACACATACACACTCATACACATGCACACACATACATACATGCTGGATCTTCCATTGTTCAAACATGGGAGCTGCCTACACATGAACTTAGCTTGCAAGTGGCTGAGTATTCCACAGTCTTGTGTACCATCAATTTGCCCTTTGAATTATGTGTACAACTTGTTTTTGATGTCAAAGTTCTTTTCTATTTCTTCTTCACCCACTTATCCCTGGGAGGGTCTTGATGGCTGAGTCCTCAACTATGCCTTCCAGTGGGTCCTGTCAGAACCCCCCAAGTTTGACCAGCCAAGCTCAATGTCTCCGGAACGAACTGCCGGATAGATTTTACAGGCAAAAACCAACCAGCAGGAGAACCATGGAGTAGACGCTGCACAAGATATCTGGATAAGATCCATGTGCTTGGCTGGTCTTGCTTGAGGATCCAGCTTGATCAATTGGAAATGGTTGCCTCTGACATGACCCACTGGAAGGAGTACTTCATGGCTCTGCCCCACGTTCCTTCAAGGAATAAGTGAGTGAAGAAGATGAAGATATCAAAGGGGATAGCTTAACCCTTTAGTATTTACATTACTCTATATATACTATTATAATTTCATGTTAAAAGCTTTACCTCATATAATATCTCACATAACATTTACATTACTCTATATATACTATTGTATTTTCACAGTAAAGGCTTTACCTCACATAATATCTCACATAACATCTACATTACTCTATATATACTATTGTATTTTCACAGTAAAGGCTTTACCTCACATAATATCTCACATAACATTTACATTACTCTATATATACTATTGTATTTTCACAGTAAAGGCTTTACCTCACATAATATCTCACATAACATTTACATTACTCTATATATACTATTGTATTGTCACAGTAAAGGCTTTACCTCACATAATATCTCACATAACATTTACATTACTCTATATATACTATTGTATTTTCACGGTAAAGGTTTTACCTCACATAATATCTCACATAACATCTACATTACTCTATATATACTATTGTATTTTCACAGTAAAGGTTTTACCTCACATAATATCTCACATAACATCTACATTACTCTATATATACTATTGTATTGTCACAGTAAAGGTTTTACCTCACATAATATCTCACATAACATCTACATTACTCTATATATACTATTGTATTTTCACAGTAAAGGTTTTACCTCACATAATATCTCACATAACATCTACATTACTCTATATATACTATTGTATTTTCACAGTAAAGGCTTTACCTCACATAATATCTCACATAACATTTACATTACTCTATATATACTATTGTATTTTCACAGTAAAGGCTTTACCTCACATAATATCTCACATAACATCTACATTACTCTATATATACTATTGTATTTTCACAGTAAAGGTTTTACCTCACATAATATCTCACATAACATCTACATTACTCTATATATACTATTGTATTTTCACAGTAAAGGTTTTACCTCACATAATATCTCACATAACATCTACATTACTCTATATATACTATTGTATTTTCACAGTAAAGGTTTTACCTCACATAATATCTCACATAACATCTACATTACTCTATATATACTATTGTATTGTCACAGTAAAGGCTTTACCTCACATAATATCTCACATAACATTTACATTACTCTATATATACTATTGTATTTTCACAGTAAAGGTTTTACCTCACATAATATCTCACATAACATCTACATTACTCTATATATACTATTGTATTTTCACAGTAAAGGTTTTACCTCACATAATATCTCACATAACATCTACATTACTCTATATATATTATTGTATTTTCATGGCAAAGGCTTTACCTCACATAATTATCTCATATAATATCTCACATAACATTTACATTACTCTATATATACTATTGTATTTTCACAGTAAAGACTTTACCTCACATAATATCTCACATAACATCTACATTACTCTATATATATTATTGTATTTTCACTGTAAAGGCTTTACCTCATATAATATCTCACATAATATTGAATCTATGAGATTTTGATATTATTTATTTTGAGAACAATACCTTAACATCAGTATGATGAGCAGTTGGCAAATTCTAGTTATTTCCTTTCTGTGTTTGGATCTTACTGGAAGGAATTTCTTTTTTTCATCTTTCTCATGTTTACCATCATCATCAGCATCTTCATTGTTTTTACATCTTTCATGGGTTAGCGCGGCATTTTCAGCACAGCATCTCTCCACATGCTGCATTCCTTTGTCATCTTCTCTGTGCGTTTTGGCAATTTCAGATTTGAAATCAGCCTCCACCACTTCCATTCAGGTCTTCCTTGGTCTTCCTCTACTGTGACTTCCTTCCACTGAGATAACTTGGTACTTCTTCGCCCAGTGATCAGCATCCATGTGCATCACATACCAGCGCAAGTCTTCTCTCTTGCACACTACTTCTGCTTCCTCTTATGCCTATGTCAAAAATTAAAACCAGAGATGGACTTATCTTGGAATAGATTTAATTTGTCCCTATATTTTGGATTTCCCATCCATCATCGGGAGTTTCCAAAGGTAAATAGATATGTTGAGAAGGGAAACTATGTAGCCGTTTGTTGAGTAATTTATTAGAGATGGAGGTAACTTGGTTACAGGAGCTGGATAAAATGAAGTATCTGTCTAAAGAGGAGAGGGGGTCACAGCATATTGATGCTAAGTCATTCACAATTGACTGTGAGGGCCAAGTTGCCAGCATATCTGTCAGTGTGTGTATGTATATATGTCTGTTTGTGTCTGGGTATGGGTGTCTGTATGCGTGTATGTGTTTGTATGTGTGTGTGTTTGTATATGTGTCTGTATATTTGCATGTCTCTGGGGTGTCTGTATGTGTGTGACTATGTATGTTTGTGTCTGTGTGTGTATTATAAAACATGTATTTATTGGTGTTATTCATATTCCGAAACACACACACACACACACATACATACTTCATACACATTTTTTTCAGAGACATATACACACGCTTATGTACTGAAAGACAAACACACACACATGCCTCATACACATCTCATATACACACACATGTATGCATACACATACACACACACACACATATATATATATATACACAATTACTAGCACAGCAGTGTGAGCGCATGCGCGCACACACACAATGTACACATTTGCTCACATACATATATACACTTATATGCATGTACACACATACACACACCACATTTGTATATACAGACACACACATACTGCATATTTGTACGTACACACATACACACACCACATTTGTATGCACACACATACACGTTTGTATACACACTCTCATACACAGACTGCAATGCCACCCCCATCCCTCTCGCATCCCCTCTTCTATCTCTAGTGTACACGCACACACAAGCACGCACACACACACACGCGCACACAAGCACGCACACACACACACACACACACACACACACAAGCGTGTGCACGCACACACACGCACACACACACACACACACACACACACACACACACACACACACACACACACACACACACACATAAATATAGTAGTTGCAGTAAAGACTGCACACTGCTGCTGCTGTTGCTGCTGCTGCTCTACTCTTACTACTACTGCCTCTCTACTCTTACTACTACTGCCTCCTTCCATTCTGTTGTATGTGCAATAGTTCCTCCTCCTACTACTACTACTGCCACCACCACAACTATTACTACTACTACTAATCAGATATCGGTCACAGTCCGGCAGGCTTACAGTCGCAGCTGAGCCCCGTAGCAGTGGAAACTTTTGAGGCCCTAACCTAACCCCCCCCCCTACACCATTGGCACAGAGTTGACCACCCGTAGGTGTAAGCCTTGTCACCTGTAATGGCTCTTCCATCCTCCGGCAAAATGCCTTCTCTATTCTGTCCCCCCAGGGCCGCAGACAGAGCAGCCAGCCCGTGGGCCTCCATTTGGTAGTGTTGGGGCTATGATACAATACACCCAGTACACTCTGTAAAGTGGTAGTGTTGGGGCTATGATACAATACACCCAGTACACTCTGTAAAGTGGTAGTATTGGTGTCATGATACAATACACCCAGTACACTCTGTAAAGTGGTAGTGTTGATGTCATGATATAATACACCCAGTACACTCTGTAAAGTGGTAGTGTTGGGGCTATGATACAATACACCCAGTACACTCTGTAAAGTGGTAGTGTTGGTGTCATGATATAATACACCCAGTACACCCTGTAAAGTGGTAGTGTTGGTGCTATGATACAATACACCCAGTACACTCTGTAAAGTGGTAGTGTTGGGGCTATGATACAATACACCCAGTACACTCTGTAAAGTGGTAGTGTTGGTGCTATGATACAATACACCCAGTACACTCTGTAAAGTGGTAGTATTGGTGTCATGATACAATACACCCAGTACACTCTGTAAAGTGGTAGTGTTGATGTCATGATATAATACACCCAGTACACTCTGTAAAGTGGTAGTGTTGGGGCTATGATACAATACACCCAGTACACTCTGTAAAGTGGTAGTGTTGGGGCTATGATACAATACACCCAGTACACTCTGTAAAGTGGTAGTGTTGGTGTCATGATATAATACACCCAGTACACCCTGTAAAGTGGTAGTGTTGGTGCTATGATACAATACACCCAGTACACTCTGTAAAGTGGTAGTGTTGGTGCTATGATACAATACACCCAGTACACTCTGTAAAGTGGTAGTGCTGGTGTCATGATATAATACACCCAGTACACTCTGTAAGGTGGTAGTGTTGGGGCTATGATACAATACACCCAGTACACTCTGTAAAGTGGTAGTGTTGGGGCTATGATACAATACACCCAGTACACTCTGTAAAGTGGTAGTGTTGGTGCTATGATACATTACACCCAGTACACTCTGTAAAGTGGTAGTGTTGGGGCTATGATACATTACACCCAGTACACTCTGTAAAGTGTTGGGGCTATGATACAATACACCCAGTACACTCTGTAAAGTGGTAGTGTTGGTGCTATGATACAATACACCCAGTACACTCTGTAAAGTGGTAGTGTTGGTGTCATGATACAATACACCCAGTACACTCTGTAAAGTGGTAGTGTTGGGGCTATGATACATTACACCCAGTACACTCTGTAAAGTGGTAGTGTTGGTGCTATGATACAATACACCCAGTACACTCTGTAAAGTGGTAGTGTTGGTGTCATGATACAATACACTCGGTACACTCTGTAAAGTGGTAGTGTTGGTGTCATGATACAATACACTCGGTACACTCTGTAAAGTGGTAGTGTTGGGGCTATGATACATTACACCCAGTACACTCTGTAAAGTGGTAGTGTTGGTGCTATGATACAATACACCCAGTACACTCTGTAAAGTGGTAGTGTTGGTGTCATGATACAATACACCCAGTACACTCTGTAAAGTGGTAGTGTTGGTGTCATGTAACAATACACCCGGTACACTCTGTAAAGTGGTAGTGTTGGGGCTATGATACATTACACCCAGTACACTCTGTAAAGTGGTAGTGCTGGTGTCATGATACAATACACCCAGTACACTCTGTAAAGTGGTAGTGTTGATGTCATGATACAATACACCCAGTACACTCTGTAAAGTGGTAGTGTTGGTGTCATGATACAATACACCCAGTACACTCTGTAAAGTGGTAGTGTTGGTGTCATGATACAATACACCCAGTACACTCTGTAAAGTAGTCGTGCTGGTGTCATGATATAATACACCCAGTACACTCTGTAAGGTGGTAGTGTTGGGGCTATGATACATTACACCCAGTACACTCTGTAAAGTGGTAGTGTTGGGGCTATGATACAATACACCCAGTACACTCTGTAAAGTGGTAGTGCTGGTGTCATGATATAATACACCCAGTACACTCTGTAAGGTGGTAGTGTTGGGGCTATGATACAATACACCCAGTACACTCTGTAAAGTGGTAGTGTTGGGGCTATGATACAATACACCCAGTACACTCTGTAAAGTGGTAGTGTTGGTGTCATGATACAATACACCCAGTACACTCTGTAAAGTGGTAGTGCTGGTGTCATGATACAATACACCCAGTACACTCTGTAAAGAGGTAGTGTTGGTGTCATGATAAAATACACCCAGTACACTCTGTAAGGTGGTAGTGTTGGGGCTATGATACAATACACCCAGTACACTCTGTAAAGTGGTAGTGTTGGGGCTATGATACAATACACCCAGTACACTCTGTAAAGTGGTAGTGTTGGGGCTATGATACAATACACCCAGTACACTCTGTAAAGTGGTAGTGTTGGTGTCATGATACAATACACCCAGTACACTCTGTAAAGTGGTAGTGCTGGTGTCATGATACAATACACCCAGTACACTCTGTAAAGTGGTAGTGTTGGGGCTATGATACAATACACCCAGTACACTCTGTAAAGTGGTAGTGTTGGTGCTATGATACATTACACCCAGTACACTCTGTAAAGTGGTAGTGTTGGGGCTATGATACATTACACCCAGTACACTCTGTAAAGTGGTAGTGCTGGTGTCATGATACAATACACCCAGTACACTCTGTAAAGTAGTAGTGTTGGTGTCATGATACAATACACCCAGTACACTCTGTAAAGTGGTAGTGTTGGGGCTATGATACAATACACCCAGTACACTCTGTAAAGTGGTAGTGTTGGTGCTATAATACAATACACCCAGTACACTCTGTAAAGTGGTAGTGTTGGGGCTATGATACAATACACCCAGTACACTCTGTAAAGTGGTAGTGTTGGTGCTATGATACAATACACCCAGTACACTCTGTAAAGTGGTAGTGTTGGTGCTATGATACAATACACCCAGTACACTCTGTAAAGTGGTAGTGTTGGTGCTATGATACAATACACCCAGTACACTCTGTAAAGTGTTGGGGCTATGATACAATACACCCAGTACACTCTGTAAAGTGGTAGTGTTGGTGTCATGATACAATACACCCAGTACACTCTGTAAAGTGGTAGTGTTGGTGTCATGATACAATACACCCAGTACACTCTGTAAAGTGGTAGTGTTGGGGCTATGATACATTACACCCAGTACACTCTGTAAAGTGGTAGTGTTGGTGTCATGATACAATACACCCAGTACACTCTGTAAAGTGGTAGTGTTGGGGCTATGATACATTACACCCAGTACACTCTGTAAAGCTGGTTGATCCAGCTGTAAAAGTAATTCCATATACCCTCACACATATACACAGAAATACCCATACACACACACACACACACATATGTATATAACACCACACACATACACACATGTATAACCACACATATACCCACACACATCATATACATACCCACACACATATCATATACATACCCACACATATATACACATACCCACACATATATACACATACCCACACATATATACATACCCACACACATATCATATACATACCCACACATATATACACATACCCACACATATATACACCCCACACACATACACATACATACTCTCCCACACACACACACATACATAGTCTCCCACACACACACATACATACTCTCCCACACACACACACATACATACTCTCCCACACACACACACATACATACTCTCCCCCATACCCACACATATATACGCCCCACACACATACATACTCTCCCACACACACACACATACACACTCTCCCCCATACACACACACCTCTAACACTAGCTACTCACTGTGTTATTGATGTAGTCAACATTATCCTTTCTATATAGAAAAATCTATAAATTTCAGAACACCCTGTCTTACTAGAGAATTGATATCACCCCCCACTCTCTCTCTGTCTCTGTATATACATATGTGTATATATAAGTGTATACATATATATATATATGTGTGTCTGTATATGTATATATATGTGTGCCTATATATGTATATATATATATGTGTGCCTATATATGTATATATATATATATATATATGTGTGTGTCTGTATATGTATATAAATATGTGCCTATATATGTGTCCGTATATGTATATATATAAATATGTATATATATGTATATATATATGTATATATATATATATATATATATATATGTGTGCCTATATATGTATATATATATATATGTGTGCCTATATATGTATATATATATATATATATATGTGTGTGTGTGTCTGTATATGTATATAAATATGTGCCTATATATGTATATATATATATATATGTGTCTGTATATGTATATATATATGTGCCTATATATGTATATATATGTATGTGTGCCTATATATGTGTGTGTATATATATATATATATATATATGTGTCTGTATATGTATATATATATGTGCCTATATATATATATATATATATATATATATGTGTACGTATATGTATATATATATATATGTATATATATGTATATATATATATGTATATATATATATACGTGTGTGAGTGTGTGTGTGCGTATGCATATATAATCTGATAAAGTCCATTAGCAAGCTCACTTATATCATGTTACACAGCTAATGTGGAAGTGAGTGTGAAAAAAGAGCACACACACACATACACACACACATGTACACACACACACACATACACACACACGTACACACACACATCTATCTATCTCTGTATATGTTAAGTTTAAATGTTACTTTTTGTGAATGACGGAAAAAGAAAGCACTCAATACTTGCAATAGTAAATATATAAATAAATATATATATATATAAATATATATATATATATATATACATATATATATATATATATATGTATATATATATATGTATATATATATATATATACACACACACACATGTATATGTATGTTTTCTTTTTAACTTAATTTAATTCTCTGTCTCTCTACTCCAGTTTCACCCCTGTAGAGTTCTTCATAGGAGATTGCAATCGTATAGAACTTGAGCTCTGAGATAGAAAATTCAGTTTGAATTAAGCCCCCCCCCCCCCCCCCACCTCGCCCGCACACACGTGTGTAAGTATGTGTATATATCTGTGTCTGTGTGCACACACATGCACACACACACAGACACAGTCACACACATCTATATCTATATATATACACTCATATATATATGGGTGTGTGTGTATTTAAAAGTAATAACAAAAATAAAACGAATGGCACAGTACATGGACGAAATATATTAGTTCAACGCTTGAAATAGTAGGAAGAGAGTCTTAAATTTTCGGACACTAGTCCTTCATCAGAAGACAGAAGATAAATAGAAAGTAAAGAGTGAAGAAAAGAAGGTACATGGAAAATGGAGATGTGTGTCTATATATGTATGCGTGTGTATATGTATGTATGCAAGTATATATAAGGAGGTTTGTGTGTATGTATGTGTGTGAGTATATATAAGGAGGTTTGTATGTATATATGTGTATATGTATGTATATGTAAGTGTGTGTATATATAAGGAGGTTTGTGTGTATGTATGTGCATATGTATGCATTTGTATGAGCATGTATGTATATATATATGCATGTGTGTATATGTATATGTTTTATGCAAGTATATATAAGGAAGTTTTTGTGTATGTATGTACATATATATATGCATATGTATGTATATATATATATGTGTGTGTGTGTGTGTGTGCATGTGTATATATATATGTATATGTTTATGTATATGCATACATATGCATATATATGCGCACGTATGTCTATATATGCATGCACGTATATGTATATGTTTATGTGTATGTATCAGTATATGTATATGTTAGTGTGCCAGTATATATAGGGATCAGTGTGTGTATGTATATGTGTATGTGTATATGTATGTGCATGTATGTATATGTTTGTGTATATATATGTAAGGGAACGCAATGTGTTGAGAAGAATGTATGTGTATGTGTATGTGTATATATGTGTTTGTGTATATATATGTAAGGGAACGCAAGGTGTTAAGAAGAAGGTTTGTGTATGAGTATGTGTATATATGTGTATGTGTATATATGTGAATGTATGTATATGTAAGGGAACGCAAGGTGTTAAGAAGAAGGTTTGTGTATATGTATGTGTATATATGTGTATGTGTATATATGTGTATGTGTGTGCATGTATGTATATGCTTGTGTATATATATGTAAGGGAACGCAAAGTGTTGAGAAGAAGGTTTGTGTATGTGTATATATGTGTATGTGTGTATGTATGTGCATGTATGTATATGTTTGTGTATATATATGTAAGGGAACGCAAGGTGTTAAGAAGAAGGTTTGTGTATGTGTATGTGTATATATGTGTATGTGTGTATGTATGTGCATGTATGTATATGTTTGTGTATATATGTAAGGGAATGCAATGTGTTGAGAAGAGGGTTTGTGTATATGTATATATGTGTATGTGTATATATGTGTATGTGTATATGTATGTATATGTTTGTGTATATATATGTAAGGGAACGCAAGGTGTTGAGAAGAAGGTTTGTGTATGTATGTATATATATGTGTATGTGTATATGTATGTGCATGTATGTATATGTTTGTGTACGCAAGGTGTTGAGAAGAAGAAGGTTTGTTTTCCATTTTTGATTTAATTTCTCCCCCCCCCCCCACACCCCCATTGATCCGCTAGTTTATATGTGCATTACGCTTGTGTGCAGCTAGCTGCGCTTGACTGCACTCACGTAGGGAAGCTAACAAACACGCATATGTGAGTACACACATATATACACACACAGAGACAATACACAAACAGATACATTGACAGACCAACACACGTGTGTGTGCATATATATATATATATATACGCACACACCAGTATACACACAAACATAAACATATACATTCACAGACCAACACACACGTGTGTGTAGACACACACACATGCACACATACATTCACAGACCAATACACACGTGTGTGTAGACACACACATACATTCACAGACCAATACACACGTGTGTGTAGACACACACATACATTCACAGACCAATACACACGTGTGTGTAGACACACACACACACATACATTCACAGACCAATACACACGTGTGTAGACACACATACACACACACACACATATATATACGTAGATACACACACACACACACACACACATATATATATATATATATATATATACATCTACACATACATACAGACAGTATATACATCAATACATTCACATACCAACATACATGTGTGTATACATATATATATATATACACAGATACACATATACATACAGATACACATACATACACAGTATATATATCCATACATACACAGACCAACACATACTCTCATATATAGACACATACTTCCACAAACCAACTCACACACACACAGATCAACACAGAAACATATACACAGCGATCAGCACACACATACACGCTCACATACTCTATCCACATACATACTCACATACTCATCCGCATACACACACTCACATAATCATACACATACACACTCACATACTCATACACATACATACTCACATACTCATCCGCATACACACACTCACATAATCATACATATACATACTCACATAATCATACACATACATACTCACATAATCATACACATACATACTCACATAATCATACATATACATACTCACATAATCATACATATACATACTCACATAATCATACACACACACACTCACATACTCATCCACATACACACACTCACATACTCATCCGCATACACACTCACATACTCATATAATCATACACATACATACTCACATACTCATACACACTCACATACTCATACACATACACACTCACACACTCATACACACTCACATACACATACATACACACACTCACATAATCATACATATACACACTCACATACTCATCCACATACACACACTCACTCATACATACACACTCACACTCACACACTCATCCACATACATATACACTAATACTTTAATACTGATGCTGTCAAATAAGCTCATTCTTGCATGACTGCACATTGCATGTAATATGTGTACACACACACACTAACACACACATGCATTTGAGCCTGCACACACACTAACACACACACTAACACACACACACATGCATTTGAGCCTGCACACACACATATGCATTTGAGCTTGCACACACACATACATACACAGGACTATTATTTATGCTGTCAAAACCATACATGGGTACTGATGCACTTACGCATATACACATGTATACATACACACGTGTACACACACAGGATTACAATGATGCACATATGCATACACACATACACACACACACACATGACTATCATTTATGCTGTCAAACACTTACATGTGTAGTGATGCACTTATGCACACACACATACATACACACACACACACATATACACACATACACACACACATACATACACACACATATACACACAGGACTGCAATGATGCACTTATGCACACACACACACATACATACACACACACACATATACACACAGGACTGCAATGATGCACTTATGCACACACACACACATACATACACACACACACATATACACACAGGACTGCAATGATGCACTTATGCACACACACACACATACACACACACACACATATACACACAGGACTGCAATGATGCACTTATGCATACACGCACACATATATATATATACACACATACACAGGATTATCATATTATCAAACACATGCAATATATCTGCATGCATGCATTTGAGCTTGCACACACACACACACACACACACACACACAGACATACACACACACAGACATACACATGCTCATAAGACTATCATTCTCACACACACAGATGAATGTTCAATAATGCACTTATGTATACACATATATCTTCATACGCTCATACACACAGATACGGGGCTATCATTGACTTTGTCAAACACATGCTTGCACATAGATGCACTTATGTATACACACACACACACACACACACACATACACACACACACACCCACACATACATGGCTATCATCTGTAATGTAAAACACATGCTTGCACACAGATGCAATTACGCATACGCACGCATATATATATACACATACACACACACATATATATACACACACACACATATATATATACACATACACATGGTGGCTGCCAACTCGTTTTCGAGTATGGCCACTACTTTATATCCATGTAGGAGAACTCCTACCGATGCGCTGAACGAGTGTGACTTTTTAGTCCAGCCAGCGACTTGAAAACTCTGGTACAAACACTACACTTGTGACAATTATTGACACATAGTGCTGGGCCCATGGTACCATGTGTTGACAAATGCAGAGAGATCTCCAGATATAAAGCAATGCCTGTGCCGTGAAGCTTTTATAGTGAGCAAAGGCACTGCACAAAGCCAGTCCCACTCTCTTAACCAAGATGATATTTACCAAAAAGAAGAACAAGTCAACATCATTGGATACCATCAGAGTTGCAGGTGTTATATCAGAGTTTTCCTTCTCTTAGAATTCTGCCTTGACAAAGGCTAAGGGGTCATCTCTCCCGGTGATTTTGGATGGCCACTGACTCTTAAGAGCTCCTTTGCCCTTTGACAGGTTTTGTTTTTAGTCCTGCAGGATGTCCAAAGTCACCCTCCTCACCAAGAAACCTTGGTGGGGTTGCCAGTTTAGTCGCCAACGACCCGACCATGAGACAGGTTGTACTGGGATACATGTTACCAGTAGCACCAACTGGTGACCTGACATAACACATACACATACATATATATATACACACATACACATATATACACACACACACATACACATATATACACACACACACATATATATACTCATACACACATATATATATACTCATACACACATATATATATATACACACATACACATATATACACACACACGCATATATATATACACATACACACACATATATACACACACATATACACACACACACACATATATATACACACACACACATATATATACACACACATACACATATATACACACACACACATATATATACACACACATACACATATATATACACACACATACACATATATACACATACACACACATATATATACACATACACATACATACACACACATATATATATGCATACATATA
>OZ024762.1:24452702-24460202 GCA_964016885.1 Eledone cirrhosa
TCATGCTTTCTATTACTCTCTCTCTCTCTCATTCTCTCTCTCTCTCTCATTCTCTCTCTGTACTACTTATTACTCTCTCTCTCTCACTGTCTCTCTCACTGTCTCTATACTACTTATTACTCTATCTCTCTCTCACTCTCTTTGTACTACTTATTACTCCCCCCCCCACACTCTCTCTATCCTTATCTCCCCCTCCCCCTCTGTGGTGGCAGTGATGATGTAATTTCCATCTCTAACACTCATTACATCTTATTTACTCTCTAGTAGTTCTGTGTGTAAGTGTGTGTGTGTGTGTGTGTGAGGCTGGATGTTTAAGTGTGTATGTGAATGTGAAAGTATGTATGAGTGTGTGAGTGTATGTATGGGCTTGTATGTATATGTGTGTGTCTATGAATTTATGTGTTTGTAGGCATGTGTGTGTATGTGTGTTTGTGTGTGGGTGTTTAAGTGTATGTGAATGTTGGTGTGTGTATATGGGTGTGTGAGTGTGTATGTGAATGTTGGTGTGTGTATATGGGTGTGTGAGTGTGTATGTGAATGTTGGTGTGTGTATATGGGTGTGTGAGTGTATGTGAATGTTGGTGTGTGTATATGGGTGTGTGAGTGTGTATGTGAATGTTGGTGTGTGTATATGGGTGTGTGAGTGTGTATGTGAATGCTGGTGTGTGTATATGGGTGTGTGTGTGTATGTGAATGTTGGTGTGTGTATATGGGCGTGTGAGTGTGTATGTGAATGTTGGTGTATGTATATGGGTGTGTGAGTGTGTATGCATGGGCTTTTATGTGTGTGTATGTGTACCTATGAATTTGTGTGTTTGTATGCATGTATATATATATCTATGTCTATGTGTATGTTTGTTGTGTATGTCTGTGTGTGTGTGTGTAGTAGTGTGCCGTGTCTGTGTGTAGTAGTGGTAGTATAGGTGTGGTGGGAGGGAGGTAATGTGTATATGTATGTTAGTGTGTATGTATGTGCCTGTTGCATGTATATATGTGTGTGTGTAGTAGTGTGTAGTATAGGTGTGGTGGGAGGGATGTAATGTGTATATGTATGTGTAGTAGTGTGTAGTATAAGTGTGGTGGGAGGGATGTAATGTGTATATGTATGTTAGTGTGTATGTATGTATCTATGTGTGTGTAGTAGTGTGTAGTGGTGGAGGTGGGAGGGATGTAATGTGTTCAGTTTCTGTCTACTTAATCAAAATGTTCAACTGTCATTGTTTCTGACAGAATGTTTAATGTAGTTCTGGTTATACACCACCACCACTACTACCACCACACCTACTGCACCACCTCCACTACTACCACCACTACTACCACCACACCTACTGCACCACCACCACTACTACCACCACACCTACTGCACCACCACCACTACTACCACCACACCTACTGCACCACCTCCACTACTACCACCACACCTACTGTACCACCACACCTACTGCACCACCTTCGCTGTACCACCACCACCACCACTACTACCACCACACCTACTGCACCACCACCACTACTACCACCACACCTACTGCACCACCTTCGCTGTACCACCACCACCACTACTACCACTACACCTACTGCACCACCTCCACTGTACCACCACCACCACTACTGTACCACCATTTCCACTTCTACTGCACCACTTCTGCTGCCACCATCACCACTGCCACCACCGCCTCCGCTACTGTTCCACCATCACCACCGCTGCCAACAACAGCACCAACATTGTCTCCACCACCACCACCACCACCAGCAGCACTACCAACATCAACTACACCACCACCACCATTTTCTCTCTGTCTTTTTCCCATTGTGACTTCCACTGATTTCTCTCCTTGATAGTTACCACCACCACCACCACCATCACCACCACCACCACCACCATCACCACCACCACCATCACCACCACCACCACCACCACCACCACCACCACCAACACCAGCACCACTGCCACTACTACTCCCATCATCACTATCACCAACATCACTCTCACTTATCTCTGGGGGTCATTACATACATACATTTCAAATATTTATGGTATCTTTACTACTGGACAGATTTTTGGGAACATTTTCATTATTAGAGTAAAGACTCATGTTTTATTGGCAGGATCGGTAGAGCGTCAGACACCACACTTTGCGGCATAGAGTTACACCTCTTTATGTTGTTAGTTCAAATCTCGCTGAGCTTAGCTTTGCCTTTCATCTTTGCAGGTTCGATAAAATAAATCACCAGTAATGCACTGGGGTCAATTTAATCGACTTTCCCTTTCCCCAAAATGATTGGCCTTCTGCCTAATCAGAAACCTTTATTAGTGTAAAGACTCGTGTTTTATGTGATGCAGCCATAATTTTGTTTTGTATTTTTTCAAGAATGTCTTGCTAATTGATTTCAGTTTGTTTGTTAATTAAAATGTTTATAGTATCTTTAATAGTGGAGGGATTGTTGTGAAAATTTGCAGTATTAGAGTAAAAACTTGAATGATGTAGTCACTGTATTGTTTTATCCTTTTTCAAGAATGTCTTGCTAATATTGGGTTTCATTTGGTACACGTTGGAGGTAAATATTACACCAGTTTCATTTTGGAGGTAAAAATTACACCGGTTTCATTTTGGAGCTGAATATTACACCAGTTTCCTTTTGGAGCTGAATATTACACCAGTTTCACTTTGGCAGTGAATATTACACCAGTTTCCTTTTGGAGGTGAATATTACACTGGTTTCATTTTGGAGAAAAATATTACACCAGTTTCATTTTGGAGGTGAATATTACACTGGTTTTACTTTGGAGGTAATGATGATGATGATCGTCATGACAATGATGGTGATTATGCCAATGATGATAATGGAGATAATGATGATGATATTGATGATGATGATTGATTAGGACTATTCAGTGAGCTTTACCATTCTCATTCTGCAAGCCCACTTAACAATGACAATAACAACTATAACAGTAACAACAACAGCAGCAATAATGACAACAACAAGAGCAATAATGAGAACAACGACGACAGCAATAACAACAGCAACAGCATTAATGACAACAATAACAGTAACAGCAATAATGACGACAACAATAACAGCAACAACATTAATAGCAACAACAATAGCAACAACAACAGTAACAACAACAGAAATGAGCTGTTTGTAAGCATGATTGACTGATCAGCTCTGATTTCTGTCAACACAAATCAATTATCATGTTTTCTTTATTTGTTGGGGGTGGGGTAATGGGTGGGTGGGTAGAGGATGGTTCTTAACCCCCTTTCTCATTTCCTCCACCATACTGATGGTGATGATGGTAGTCTTTATAGTGATGATGATGGTAGTGGTGGTGGTGGTCTTTATAGTGATGATGGTGGTGGTGATCTTTATAGTGATGGTGGTGGGCAGGAAATTGTTCTTCATCCCCTTCTTATCTCCTCCACGGACCACCCCACCTCACCCCACACGCTCTTGCCTCTGTAGCTATCTTGTTGTCATAGTTGTTAGTTTTCATCATGCTCCTACATTTTGTTATTATTATTATTATTATTATTACAAATCCCTGGCTGCTGCTAAAAGTTGTAGCTAATAATCCACCCTCGTTCTCTCGCCGTCAGCCCCACCCCTTACCAGCCTCCCTGCACTTACCACCATCCTCACCCACCCATCAACCCTCACCCCCACATCCTCATTACTAGAGTTAATGAACGTTATTTATTCATTTAATGTATCTGTATAAAGAAAGTTAAAAGTGTAGGGAAGGGAGAGAGAAAGAGGAGAGATAGAGAATGAAATGAAGAGGGATATATATATATATTATATATATATATAGAGAGAGAGAGAGATGGTGATGTTGATATATACATACATATATATATATATATATATATATATATATATATATATAAATACACACACACATATATATACATATACGTATATATATATATATATATATATATATATATATATATATATATATATATATATATATATATAAATACACACACATATATATACACATACGTATATATATATATATATATATATATATATATATATATATATATATATATATGTGTGAATATATATATATGTACATATATATATATATATATACAAAGATTAACATGGGTTTTAATTAAAGAATGTAATAGATTTACGACCATCTCGTTAAACTTACAAGAATATTCCATTTCTGTCAGAATAACTCCTGTGTGAGCAAGGCACAGTCATCTGATGATCTGATTTGACTTACCTTACAACAGGACAACCTATCTAACCCATGTGAGCAGATACAAACTATGCAGTGTGGAAATGTCTAAACAGACTAAGATCTGGTGTTGGTCATGCATGATGGTGGTGGAGGTGGTAGTGGCGATCATTATAGGGATGATGTCAGTGGTGATGGTCATTATAGTGATGATGATGTGGGTGGTGGTCATTATAGTGATTATAGTGATGATAATGATGGTGGGGGTCATTATAGTGATGATAATGATGGTGGTGGTCATTATAGTGATGATAATGATGGTGGGGGTCATTATAGTGATGATAATGATGGTGGTGGTCATTATAGTGATGATAATGATGGTGGTGGTCATTATAGCGATGATGATGATGATGGTGGTGGTCATTATAGCGATGATGATGATGATGATGATGGTGGTGGTAGTGGTCATTATAGTGTTGATGGTGATAGTAGTCATTCTTTATTATAAGATGTCCAAAGTTTGTGGTGTTATGTGTGGAGGAATGTGTGATGGGTTGTGTGACAGTATATGGTGGTGGTGGTGCTATATTAGGATGAGTGATAGTATATGTGGTGGTATGTGTGGTGATGGTGGTAGTAGTATATGTGGTGGTATGGGATTGCCAATGTTTCTACTTGCACAAAACCATCCTTTCAAAGAAGTCAAACGGAACGTAACGGTATGGAACAAAACTGCGTCCATCCGCCTCATTTTATTGGATTTTCTGATATTTCCGGATCATGGATCCTTCCAATTCACTGTTTGATTACTGTTCCTTCAGGACACACGCTGACCTCTCCTTGTGCTTGCCTAACCGAGGATGAGTGAGGAGCCCGAAATATTATTATTGTTGTTTTTATTATTGTTGTTATTGTCATTGTTATTAATCCCACCGAGAGCAAACATCCATTAACTGCTGAATATCATTACTATCATCATTGTCATTATCATCCTCATCATCATCATTGTTATCATTATAGTCACCATCATCATCATATCATCATAGACATCATTTATGTTATCATCATCACCATCATCATCATTATATAATTGTCATCATCATCATATCATCACTACCATCACCATCCTCATCACTGTCATCACCATCAGCATTATATCATCATCATCATCATCATCATCATCATACTATTAATAATATAGAGCGGTGCATTGGCAGTAATTGGTAGAGCGTCGGATAACATGCTTTGTGGCATAGTGTTACAACTCTTTATGTTCTGAGTTCAAATCTCGCCGAGCTTAAGCTATGCCTTTCATCATTAGAGAGTCAATAAAGTAAATTACCAGTAATTCACTGGAGGTCGATTTAATCAACTGCCTCCTCTCCTCAAATCGTTAGCCTTGTATCTAATTAGAAACCATTTGGCAGTATCGATAGAGCATGTTGGACCCTTGGTACACATGGAGATCAGAGGCTTTGCTTGAGCATTGTCTAGCCCGTGACAAGTCCAATTGTTGCTAGCAGTAAAAATGGATACTCAATAATGATAATGTTGTAGATGATGATGATGATGATGATGATGATGATGATTATGATATAGAAAAAATATTAAAAATAATATACAAACAAATTTAGAAAAGAAATTATACAAAAACAATTTTTTTAAAATTTTGAAATTTTTTTTGTAGTTAAACCTAATATTATAAACCCCAACTCTACATCTGATCCCCAGACTCCACATACCCAACCTCCAGACCCCCTCACACCCAACACCCATTAAATTCACTTTGGTTGGGAAAGAAAGAATAAATAAAATGAAAGGAAATACTTTTTTTTTTTTTTTTTTATAAATAACATGATATGATTCGAAGTAACCTTTTAGAACATAATTCTCTATAACAGAACCTCTACCCCGACTACCCTCATGCCTTGCACACACTCACACACACACACATGCACATGCAGAGACACACACACACACATGCACATGCAGAGACAGACACACACACATGCTCACCAAGCTCAACCCAACCTGAACCTAACCCAACCTAACCGTAAGAATTTCTTTTAAGAGAGATGGCAAAGAAAAAAAATCAAAGAAAAAAGATCTGCAAAAACAATACAAACAACTACTGCTACCACCACCACTACCACCACCACCACCACCACCACCACAACAACAACAACAATAAAACGGTAATAATCATGATGATAGTAATACTAATAATGAAATAAGAAAAACACACCAAAAGACACCACCACCACTACCACCAACATTACTACCATGTACCCCCATCACAACTACCAACTCCACCACTATTAATACTACCACCACCAGCATCTCTACTAACACCACTCACTACTAATACTACCACCACCATCACAACTACCAACACCACTCACTACTAATACTACCACCACCAGAATCTCTACTAACACCACCACTACTAATACTACCACCACCACCACCACAACCACAACAACAATAACAACGGTAATAATCATGATGATAGTAATACTAATAATGAAATAAGGAAAACACACCAAAAGACAACCACTAGCACCACCACCACCACTAGCACCAACATTGCTACCATGTACCACCATCACAACTACCAACACCACCACTACTAATACTACCACCACCATCACAACTACCAACACCACCACTACTAATACTACCACCACCAGCATCTCTACCAACACCACCACCAGCATCTCCAGCAAGCTATCAACCTACCTCCACCATCACCACTACCATAACAATAATAATAATAATTTCTTATGTAGACTCAAGGATAGCAATTGTGGGTGGAGGGGAAAGTTGATTATATCGATTCCAGTACATTACTGGTACTTTATTTTATCGACCCTGTAAGGATTAAAGGCAAAGTTAACCCCAGTGGGATTTCAACCCAGAATGTAAAGGGCTGTAACTTAATGTTGCAAAGCATGTAGTCCTACGCTCTACTGATGCTGCCAATCCAAAGTTGTTTAAATCGACCCCAGTGTATTACTGGTACTTTATTTTATCGACCCCGTAAGGATGAAAGGCAAAGTTAACCTCAGCGAGATTTGAACTCAGAATGGCAAGGGCCGTAACTATGCTGGAAAGCATGGCGTCCGACCCTCTACCGATACTGCCAATAATTTCTTGTTAGCCACAAGGGGTAACATGAAGCAAAACATTACAGACGGCACAGAACGGTACAGGACGATACAAAGTGGGTTTTGGCCGTGTAAAAAGGTTATAACAAGAAAATAGAAATGTGTAAAAACAAATTAAAAATAATAATAATAATA
>OZ024762.1:24470202-24472702 GCA_964016885.1 Eledone cirrhosa
AAACATGGTGCAGTAGAGGGAGTACAATGTATGTTGTAAATGGAGGCTGGCAGTAGAAGCCTAATAGACGAGACAGTAGACTGCATACATCAATAAACTACCCATGAATAAAATATACATACACCTTGTTATATAATATATATGTGTGTGTATGTGTATATATATATATGTAAACTATTGATATTTGTCATCAATACTCTTCACGACTAACAGCATGTTTTGTTGTTGTTTTTTTTGCATTGTCATCATCATCACTGTTTTACGTCCGTTCTTCCACGCTAGCCTGGGTTAGATGGGTTGTCCTGTTGTGGGCAATGTTAGGTCGGGTGACCTTGTCTTGCTCATACGGGAACTGATTCTGGCTTGATTTCTACAGCTGAATGCCCTTCCTAACACCAACCTCATTTACAGTGAGTGCTGGGTGGTTTTTTCCCATGGCGCCTACACGACCACTTTGCAGTGGAATGATAGGGACCCCAGTCCCTATCATCTCATTTCTACAGTTGAGTAAACTGGAGCAATGTGAAATAAAGTGTCTTGCTCAAGGAAACAACACATTACCCGGTCTGAGAATTGCACTCACAACCTTTCGATTGGAAGGCCAATGCTCTAACCACTAAGCCATGTGCCTTCACATAGTGTATCAATATTAATAATAATAATAATATAAATATTAATAGTTATAATAGTAATAATGGTTTCTGATTTAGGCACAAGGCCAACAATTTTAGGGGGAAGGAAAGTTGATTAAATTGACCCCAGTGCATTACTGTTACTTTATTTTATTGACCCATTTTCATTCTGAGTTCAAATCCTATTGAGGTTACCTTTGACCTTTGTCTTTCATCCTTACAGGGTCGATAAAATAAAGTACCAGTCAGGCACTGGGGTCGATTTAATCAACTTTTCTCTCACCCCAATTTTCTGGCCTTGTGCCTTAATGAGAAACCATAAATAATCTGGTGTTTGGAACGTAACCTCACAGAGATGCTGCCATGAAATTATGAGGAAATGTTTAAAGATAAATATAAACACTTTAACCCTTTAGCATTTAAACTGGGCCATATCCGGCCAGAATTCTCCTACCTCTTTCTATTCTAACTGGCCACTCATACTGATGTTAACCCTTTAGCATTTAAACTGGGCCGTATCTGGCCAGAATTCCCCCACCTCTTTTTGTTCAAACTGGCTGTAACCGGCCACTTATACTGACGTTAACCCTTTATTGTTTAAACTGGGCTGTATTCAACCAGAATTCTCTCACCTCTTTCAGTACAAACTGACCATAACTGGCCACTCATACTTATGTTAAGGTATTGTTTTCAAAATAAATATCAAAATCTCGTAGATGTGATATTATGTGAGATAATTATGTGAGGTAAAGCCTTTACCATGAAAATATAGTAGTAAATATAGAGTAATGTATATGTTAAAAGGTTAAACTTATCATTATTGTATTTCTAATGAAAAGCACAGCCTAGGATTTTCAAATTATTTGGTAAGCAATCAAAAATTTGGAGGGATTTAATAATATAACTAACTTTCTCATTATAATGAGATATGTTACACAGTGTTTGTGATTGGAACATACATTTTTATACATAAAATCATAGTGGATAAATATAAACACTTTGAAATAAAATGGTTTCTCTTGAGTTTCCAGGTGTAGTTTTAATATAAAAAATGTTAATGTATAAAATACATAAGTGGTTGAGTATTCCACAGAAACTTATAGTTTTTCTTTCTTCTTCTGGAAATATTTTTTTAAATACTTCTCAATAAAATCTACCATCTTGAAAAGATTTCTATCAGTTCTCTATATAATTGTAAATTTTACCCAGCTGGTTTTATAAATTCTATAAATTTCATAAATTTTATGTAGTTTGGTTTTATAAATTCTATAAATTTTATAAATTTTATGCAGTTTGGTTTTATAAATTTTATGCAGTTGGTTTTATAAAATTTTTTTTAGTTTTTCTAACCTATATGGTTTCATGCATCTTTTGTGCAACATTATATATATTGTGTCGTTTTGTAGTAATATATATATATTGTGTATTTTTTAATGAAATGTATGTAATCTCATACGTAAGCAGTTTTAAACATTTTATGTAGTGTCTTATATTTTATGCAGTCTTCTATATCTTGTCGTTTTTATAGATTTTGTGCAGTTTCGTATATTTTTGTGGTTTTATGTATTTTGTGCAGTTTCATAGGTTTTGTGCTGTTTTGTATATTTTTGTAGTTTTATGTATTTTGTGCAGTTTCATATATTATCTGTGATTCTGTATATTATATACAGTTTCATATATTTTGTGCAGTTTCATATATATATATTGTGTGTTTTTATAGATTTTGTGTGGTTTTATAGAATGTGTGTGGTTTTTGTATATTTTATAAAGATTTATAACTTTTGTATAATTTTATTTAATATATTTTGTTGTTCATTTTATCAAATTGTAGCTAAATACACATTTATTAGAATGTAAAACATGTAGTT
>OZ024762.1:24475202-24482702 GCA_964016885.1 Eledone cirrhosa
ATACCAACATACCCTACTACAAGGGTCACTAAGAATGAAGAAGTCACACAGGGTGCTCCCTCCCTCCCTCCCCTCCAATTTTCTGCTTTAGATTTAATCCAGTTTGGGGTTATACATCTATCGAGCTTTGAGAAATTTCCTCATGTAAATATACGGAGATGTAACTAGGTTATGTCAAGCATGTCACATGTCATGGACACCACTTGGACTAGGAGTACGTTCTATTAAAGGTAAATAAGTCTTGTCAGAGAGTGAGAAAAGAAACTTCTTCAGATGTATGATCTGTCTTTGATTATAAAACCCTATGGTGGCTGGATCATTAAACCATTTATCTAAATTATTAGGCCCATAGGTAAAAATACAGTGCTGGACAGGGGTGCAATTTCCCTGCTTGCCATAGGTGCTATTTTCCCTAGTTATGCCTCTGTAAATATGGTACTTTGGCATAAAATGATTAGATGACAATTTAAAATGAGAACAGTTTGAGGAAACCTAAGATTTCAAAACAAAGAATGTGAGCTAGGTTTCTGAGAAGCACTGGACTATATATATATCTATCAAGGTTTACAGGGCTTGCTTATGTAAATATGGTACTTGGACATAAAATTACTAGATGACAATTTAAAATGAGATCAGTTTGAGGAAACTTCAGATTTCAAAACAAAAGAATGTGAGCTTGTTTTCTGAGAAGGACAGGACTATATATCTATTGAGGTTTACAGGGCTTGCTTATATAATATGGCACTTTGGCATAAAATTACTAGATGACAATTAAAAAGGGAGAGGAATTAAAGAAACCTGAGATAGCAAGGTGAGGTATGTGACCTGGGTTACTGAATACCATTTAACTATATATATATATTGAGGTTTACAGGGCTTGCTTATGTAAATATGGCACTTGGGCATAAAATTACTAGATGACAATTAAAAGGTAGAAGAATTGAGGAAACCAAAGATTGCAAGGTGAGGTATGTGACCTATGTTTCTGGGATCCATTAAGCTATACAATTATTTAGGTTTCAAATGTTTGCTTGCGTAAATATGATGATAAAAAATAAAACTAGAGGAATTTGGGGAAATCTTGAATCCCAATGGGAGAAATGACACCTGGGTCTTTGAGAACCACTTCTTTCTAGATTCTCGTTGAAGCCAATTCAGTTAAACTCTTAACCTTTTTTCATTCAAACCGGCTGCTTATACTGATGTTAAGGTTTTGTTCTCAAAATAAACAATATCAAAATCTCATAGATATGATATTATGTGAGATAAAGCCTTTAACACAAAAATACAATAGTATATATAGCGTCATATAAATGCTAAAGGGTTAAGACACATTTGTCTTGTAAATTTGGAGTTCATTTTTAGTTAAATATATTCAAAAGAAATTGGTAAAATTTTTATTTCTATTGTTTTACCCTTGCAGGCCACAAAGAATTCATTGTTGTTGATAAATATTACCCATGTATGTGCACATATATATATATATATATATATATGTACATACACAAATAATATATATATATATGTGTATTTGAATACATTATATATATATATATTATACATGTATAATTTTATTCTCTTTTGTATTTCTGAGCATCATTTGTGTGGTTATACATACATACATATATACATATATATATGTGTGTGTGTGTGTGTATTAGAGGATTTTGCTTATATCTCTGAAAGAAATCTAATATGTAAAAAAAAAGAAAATGAAAATAATAGTAAAAAAAAAAATAATAATAGTATTTAGCAATTATTTCACTTAACAAATTTATATAGCTTGGCTGCAATTAAATGGATTGATGATGATGATGATGATGATGATGATGAATATTATTATGATTATGATGATGATGATGATGATGATGATGATGTGGTTGCCAATTAACAATGAATATAATGAATATTTAAAATTTACATTTTTTTAAAGAAATAATAGGAAACTTTAAAATTAAAAAAATATTTAAATTATATAAAAACAAAACAAAACAACAAAACTTAAAAAGAAAATAGAAATGAGCCCAGTAGGAAGCTGGTATCTGTGTGCCTGTATGTGCATGTAGGTATGAGCATGTGTGTATGTGTTTGTGTGTGTGTATTTGTTCATACAAATTTATGTATATATATATATATATATATATATATATATATATATATAGGAACAAGTATGACCCCTACGGCAGAGCTCAGGCTGTTTCGACGGCTAATTCTGGACTAAATAAGAATTTTTAGCTTGGTAAATAAATAGCCGAACTTCTCAGGGGTTAATTCCTTATATGGGAAGATAGTAATTGTCAAAAGGATTGGTCAAAAATTTGTTGTAAAGACAGATGATTCTATCATGACATTTGGTGGGAGGTAGGGGTAGCTGAACTTGCTGGTAGAACAAAGAGGGAGTGGGGGAAACCCAGTCAACTAAATGCCATGATAGAATCAACTGTCTTTACAACAAATTTTTGACCAATCCTTTTGACAATTACTATCTTCCCATATAAGGAATTATAAGGAATTATCCCCTGAGAAGTTCGGCTATTTATTTACCAGGCTAAAAATTCTTATTTAGTCCAGAATTAGCTGTCGAAACGGCCCGAGCTCTGCCGTAGGGGTCATACTTGTTCCTATTACCCACTCTACTACCCTAAGTATTGAGTACTTTGGTGTGTTATGGTCCATCTGGTTCCTTACCACATTTCCTTTGTTATTTATATATATATATATATATATATATATATATTATATATATATATGCATATGTACATCTATATATATATGCATATATATATGTATATATATATACATATATGTAGGTATATGTATACATTTATATGTATACATATACGTGTATATATATATATATATATATATATAAATAATGGCATACATATACATTAGTGACAATGCACTGAAAAATATCTGGTTATATTTTAAAAAAAATAATAAGAATGACAATAATAGTTTCCATTCAGCTTAGTGAACCCTAAGGCATGTTGGTGGGTGTGTTGCTGTTGTTGTTGTTGTTGTTGCTCTTTCTATTACTACTACTACTACTACTATTACTACTACTACTACTCTTACTACTACTACTACTACTACTGTCACTGCTGCTGTACATATGTGTATATATATATATAATATATATATATATATATATATATATATATATACGTGTGTGTGTATATATATATAACTCACTGGCGTTTATGTATGTAGGTATGATGGATGTAATGGAATTTGCATGCATGTAACATTCCATGCATGTTGTGCCTTGCATGCTTGGATGAGGACGTGCAATGTTAACATGTAAATATCACATTCTCTCTCTCTCTTTCTTCCCCCTTCTCTCTCTTCCCCCTTCCCTTTCTCTCTCTTTTATTCTTCTACTCTTTTACTCTTTTTTCCTCTCTCTCTCTCTCTATTTCTTTTAGTTTCACTCTCTGAATCCTAGTTTCACTTTCACTTTATTACTACTTCAACGGTGGTGGCGGTGGTGGTGAGTTGTGATGAAATATACAAATTTGGATTTCATTCACAAGAACAATGATGACTGCCCCTCTGCCGCCTTCCATTTTCATAAGTGGTGCGGTGGTGGTGGTGGTGGTGGTGTCAGCAGTAGTGAGTGGGTGGTAAAGGACATTTAACTGTTCACGCGGAGGGAGAATTGGTTCGATATATATATATATTCCATCCTGTAATTCTTATTCAAAATCTCATTCCTTTTTTCATCTCTTTCATTCTCATTCTTTTCCTCTCTCATTCTCTATTCTTTCTGTGTTTTTTTTTTTTTTTTTTTTTTTCGGTAAATTCATTTACTATAAATGACAACAACAATAGCAACAACAATAAATACTATTAGCCTTACTACTACAACTGCTGCAGCAGCAGCAGCAGCAGCAGCAACAACTTCAGCAACAACAACAGCAACAGCAGTGCCAAAATGTGGCCCTACAATATCTATTGTATAACTAGATCACGGTTTCCTAAACTTTTTTAAACGTGGAAAATTTTTTGGGGGAACTGTTATTTGGTCATAATATAAATATATTCCTTTACCTTTTTTCATGGAACCCCAGACACTCGTTTGTGGAACCTTTGGGTTCTGCTAAACCCACTTTGGGAACCACTGACCTAGATAAATTATTTCTCAGATATTTCTCAAAATAGATGAGCTAAATCAAAGTTAACCTGGGATTAAATAACAATTATAATAATTATTTCTACTTTTGGCACAAGGCCAGCAATTGCCCAGTGCATTACTGGTACTTTATTTCATCAACCCCGTAAGGATGAAAGGCAAAGTTAATCTCGGCGGGATTTGAACTCAAACCATAAAGGGCCGTAACTCTTTGCTGCAAAAGCATGGCATCCGACCCTCTACCAATACTGCCAATCCACCACCCTATATATAACAATTATTATAATTGTTTCTACGTTAGGCACAAGGCCAGCAATTAGCCAGTGTATTACTGGTACTTTATTTTATCGACCCCGTAAGGATGTCAGAATTGGCAGTATCGGTAGAGGGTCGGACGCCATGCTTTGACGTATAGAGTTACGGCCCTTGCCATTCTGAGTTCAAATCCCGCCGAGGTTAACTTTGCCTTTCATCCTTATGGGGTCGATAAAATAAAGTACCAGTAATCTACTGGGTAATTGCTGGCCTTGTGCCAAAAGTAGAAACAATTATAATAATGACAAGAAGGAAGTCTCTTGGTGGTCTTTCAGCCCACTAATAATAGTAGCCAGATCACTCTCAAATTGTTGTCTCAAATCCCACTAAGGTTAGCTTAACCTTTCATCCTTATGGGGTCGATAAAATAAAGTACCAGTAACAACCTGGGGCTGATTTAATCCCCCCCCCCCCAATTGCTGGCCTTGTGCCCAAATCAGAAAACATCATAATTATTGGACAACATACTTTCCAGCACAGAGTTGCAGCCCTTTACGTTCTGAGTTCAAATCCCACTGAGGTTCACTTTACCTTATGGGGTCAATAAAATAAAGTACCAGTAACACATTTGGGTCAATATAATTGACTTTCCCCTCCCGCCAAAATAGAAACAATTATTATTATTATTATTATTATTATTATTATTATTATTATTATTATGTAAAGAATATTTATTCCAATGGTCAGACATCTTTACATTTGTCTTTCTATCCCAGATTATATAGATGGGGTGAGGATGGGGGATTCACGCTAGGTATTAAAATTTCAAAATCTCATCAAGGGTCGGGTCGGGGAGTGCATAGAGTTAACTTCCCTATTCTGGAATCCTGCAATTTTTTTCTTTTCTTTGTTCTAGAATGTGTCTTGTGTATTTTGTAAATATTTGTGTATGAGTATTATATTATATGTTCGTGTGAACTTTATGTGTGTGTTTGTGTATCTGTTTATTTGTGGAATATGCGCACATACATAATTATGTAATGTACCAAGAGATCAATATCAGCAATAAGAACCCATGTATAGAACTATAGAATTGGCATACCTTATACAAGGAGGCTTCAAATGGTTTGTGGAAAAAGGACAGTTGGAAAAAAAAAACAGTTTAAGTTATGATGTTTATTTTTCAACATATGCTCCAGCTAGGTCAATACACTTCTGCAAGGGTTGATACCAGTCTTTAAGTCTCTGTGTTAAACTGAGGGCCATGTGATTTAAACCATGTCAAACAATCGTTGATACCAGCCTTTGAGTCCATCTGTGTAAAACTGAGGGCCATGTGATTTAAACCATGTCAAACAATCGTTGATACCAGCCTTTGAGTCCATCTGTGTAAAACTGAGGGCCATGTGATTTAAACCATGTCAAACAATCGTTGATGCCAGCCTTTGAGTCCATCTGTGTAAAACTGAGGGCCATGTGATTTAAACCATGTCAAACAATCGTTGATACCAGCCTTTGAGTCTGTGTAAAACTGAGGGCCATGTGATTTAAACCATGTCAAACAATCGTTGATACCAGCCTTTGAGTTCAGCTGTGTAAAACTGAGGGCCATGTGATTTAAACCGTGTCAAACAATCGTTGATACCAGCCTTTGAGTTCAGCTGTGTAAAACTGAGGGCCATGTGATTTAAACCATGTCAAACAACCGTTGATACCAGCTTTTAAGTCCATCTGTGTAAAACTGAGGGCCATGTGATTTAAACCATGTCAAAGCAGATTTTTTTTTTACATCTTCAACTGGGGATCATCTTCAACCTCATCTCTTCCACTTCTAAAATGACTTATCCATTTGTAGGTTGTTGATTTCTGTGGGGCATTGTCCCCATAAACCTGCTTCAGAGTGTCAATGATTTAGTTGCTCTTCCTCTCTAGCCTCACCATGAATTTGATGTTTTGATGGAGGCCATGTTGCTTGAGTGGGTGCTGACTTCCAACTGGTGCTGCCGCGTTGCAAAATGCATTTAAGGGTTCATGTTAGAACATGTTATGACACGTTAGTACGAGAACGTACAGGTGCATTGAGATCAAAATCCCTGCATATGATCTTTAGCTATGTACTTTTTCCACAAACTTTTTGAAGCCTTCTTGTATACAACCCAGATAACCAGATTAGCTTTAGAAATAGGTCTTCAGCCATTAGGAACCAAGCTAGAAACAGTTCTGTATGGGCAAGACACAGTCATCTGATCTGGCTTATCTGACAACATCAGGGCAAATCGTCTGATCCATGCTAGGTTGGAAAAACAGATGTTAAATAGCGATGATGATGATCATCAACATCATTCAAACTGGAAAATTTGCATTGATGAATTAATTTATATTGATTAATGGCCCTGGAAAGTGAATAAAGATAAGAATGATGTGTTAATAATTTATATCTAGGATATAATTATATATATATATTCAACATATATATAAATGAAGCGTTAGAATGTTGGATAGAATGCTTTATGGCATTTGTTCCAGCTCTCTACTCTCAGAGTTCAAATCCCACCGAGGTCAAATTTGTCATTCATCTTTTCAAGGTCGATAAAAAAGTACCAGTCTAGTACTGGGGTAAATTCTTCCTCTATATCTCTTTATCATTTCCTCTCTCTCACTTTCTATCTTTCTCTGGAATAAATCTACTGTACTCAGCCCTGTAGAGGACTGGACTCTGTCAGGTCAGACCTGGAGAGGGATGGACTCCATCAGGTCAGGCCTGGAGAGGAATAGACTCTGCCAGGTCAGACCTGGAGAGGGATGGACTCCATCAGGTCAGGACTGGAGAGGAATGGACTCTGCCAGGTCAGACCTGGAGAGGAATGGGCTCTGCCAGGTCAGACATGGAGAGGGATGGACTCTGCCAGGTCAGACCTGGAGAGGGATGGACTCTGTCAGGTCAGACCTGGAGAGGGATGGACTCCAGCAGGTCAGACCTGGAGAGGGATGGACTCCACCAGGTCAGACCTGGAGAGGGATGGACTCTGTCAGGCTTAAAAACTGCCCAAGAAACGCTGTATGTCAATATGGTGCCCCTACGACTCTATCAGGGGTTACGGGAAAATATA
>OZ024762.1:24485202-24515202 GCA_964016885.1 Eledone cirrhosa
TACTTCATCAGTTTAGCTTCAGTTCCAAACCATGTTTCTAGTCCCATTTTCTTATGACCCCACATAAATCTGGCTCTCTACACCTTTGGTGTCCCTTATTTTCCATTCCCATTAAACCCCACCTAAATTTAGTCTTACAATATACCCTTATTTTCCCCTATTTCACATTCTCACATGACCCTACATTATAAGTGCCTTACAATTTTCCCTAATTGTGTCCCCTTTTTCACATTCTCCCATGACCCTACTTAACTCTAGTTTCATAATATTCCCGAATAAATCCCTATTTCACATTGTCTCTACATTATAATATCCTTACAATAAACCCTAATTGTGTCCCCTATTTCACATTCTTACATGACCCTACAACATAATGGCCTTAAAATAAACCCAATTATGTCACCTATTTTACATTCTAAATGACCCTACAATATAATTGCCTTAAACCCCAATTATGTCCCCTATTTCACATTCTCACATGAGCCTACATTATTATTGCCTTACAATAAACCCTTATTATGTCCCCTATTTTACACCCTCCCAATATACTCCTCAATATACCCTCAATATGCTCTCGTTATAACCGTATCTCTTCATCGTGAAGTATTAGTGGTAACCATATTCTTTTTTCAGCAATTCGGACATATTTTAGACGTAGAAATAATCTTTAATGAACGGGGATCAAAGGTAAGTTCAATACTACATTTGTAAACTTTATGTACTCTCTCTCTCTCTCTCTCTCTCACTTCTTCTCTCTTCCTTCTCTCTCTCTTTGAATCATTCTATTTCTCTTTATCAATCTCTCTACTCTTATAATTCTCTCTCTATCTCTCTTTCTTCTCACATTTCCTGGCTCCCATCCCCCACCTGGGTCACATTATTTTTTTGCTCTCTCCACCTGCACATTAAGCTACTAACTAACATTCTAACGTAACTTTCTCTCTATAACCATCCCCCTCTCTGCCCTCAGATGCAGGCACCATTTTCAAATTTAAAAAGCAAAACAAAAACATTTATTTCTCAGACTCAACTTCTTAACTTACCACTTTAGCATTCAAACCAGCCGTATCCGGCCAGAATATTTTCACCACTTTCTGTTAAGAATGGCCATAACTGGCTGCTCATACTTATTTTAAGGTACTGTTCTCAAAATAAATGATATCAAAATTTCATAGATTCGATATATGTGAGATAAAATGTTTACTGTGAAAATACAATAGTAAATATAGAAAAATGTAAATGCTAAAGGGTTAAACAAATTTATTTTGTTTTGTTCTCTCTGCATATCAATTAAGGGTTTCACCCTTTAGCATTTAAACCAGCCATATCCAGCTAGAATTCTCTCACCACTTTCTGTTCAAACCGGCTGTAACCAGCCAATCTATCTAGGAGAACAGAGGCTTCAATTAAATCATGACTTTATTTACAACAACCCATCAAACCCATGACAGTATGGAAAAGGGAGGCATTAAATTATGATGATAATGGTGATAATGATGATGAAGGCGATGATGATGACAATGATAATTGTTTCTAGTTTAGGCACAAGGCCAGGAATTACCCCAGTATATTACTGGTACTTTATTTTATCGACTCCGTAAGGATGACAGGCAAAGTTAAGTTCGGCAGGATGGGAACTCACAATGTGAAGGGCCATAACTCTATGCTTCACAACATGTTGTCCGACGCTCTACCGATGCTGCCAATCCGCCGCCATTTGGTAATGATGGTGATGATGATCACTGATGATGACGAAGACGATGATGATGATGAAAATGGCAGTGCCGATGATTTATCTAATTTGTTATTTGTATAAGATAGTTTTTACACACACACACACACAGCCACACACAGACACACACACAGCCACACACAGACACACACACAGCCACACACAGACACACACACAGCCACACACAGACACACACACAGCCACACACATTCTCTCCATAGCAACAAGAGAAGGATATTGAGAGAACTTCTAATCAAGAGAACCTCTTCTATACACTGAGTCTGAGAATAGGTGGCGCTACATACATTTACACACACATATATACACATACACATGTCCATGTATACACACATGTACATACTTCCCCACACACACAGCCACACATACATACATGTGCACACACACATCCATACGTACACACATTCACACACATGTACATACCCCCACACATACATACACGCACAAGCATACACACACAGAGGCATATGTACATACATTCACACACACATATATGCATAGGCACACATACACACAACCTCATATACCCATGTACATACACCCACACGCATATAAACGCACAGCTACACATACACCAACACGCACGCATATATACGCACAGCTACACATACACCATCACGCACGCATATATACGCACAGCTACACATACACCATCACGCACGCATATATACGCACAGCTACACATACACCATCACGCACGCATATATACGCACAGCTACACATACACCAACACGCACGCGCACACAGCCACACATAAGCACACACACACACACATGTACATACAGTGACACCCAATCACAGACAGACGCAGATACACATACATACACACACATACACACACTCAATCACACACACACACATCCACACACACATACAGACCTCTACACACAAGCCCTCTCTTGTAGAAATGGAGAATTTAGTAGTTTATAGTTAATAACTGGTAAGAGGGTTGCTTTTAACAAATGGTTGTGGTAACCTTTGCTGTATTTTACTATTTATTTATTTGGTTTATAAGCTTTTATTTTGGTCTTTTTTTTCTTTTATTTACCGTATCTCCCGGCATCAAAGACACTACTTTTTCCTAAAATAAGTCTCAAAAATCTACCATGCATCCTGGAAGTTCAAGGTTGTTTATTACTTTTTTTTTCAAATTTTTGGTTGTCAAAATTAGAGTGCGTCCTCGAGGACAAAGTGTCTTCGGCGCTGGGAAATACGGTATTTATTTATTTAGTTTTTGCTTGGGGCTTGTCTGGTGATATATCGGTAAAGGTTATTTTTGCAATGAAATAATAATAATATTGAACAATATAAAAATTATATGTTTTGGTTTAAAACATTTACTGTCTTCGGAGAATAGTTTGTTTCATTAGAAGACCACAGAAATACAAATAGGACTTTAACCCTTTAGCATTTAAACTGGCCGTATCTAGCCAGAATTCTCTCAACCTCTTTCTGTTCAAACTGGCTGTAACCGGCTGCTCATACTGATGTTACAGTATTGTTCTCAAAATAAATAATATCAAAATCTTAGATTCAATATTATATGAGGTAGTTATGTGAGGTTAAGCCTTTACCATGAAAATAAAATAGTAAATATAGCGTAATGTAAATGCTAAAGGGTTAAACATTTATAATAATAATGGTTTTTACTATAGGCACAAGGCCAGCAATTTAAAATTAAAGTCTGATCTAAGCCAAAGGCTCATCAGACCAGTACTTATCCCTGGTTTCTGTGGCAAATGAGAGTACAAGAATTTCCCTGGACAGGATGCCAGTCTATCTCAGGATTAACTTCCCACCTATTGCTGCTGGTACACATCTCAGTTAAGTGTACAGAAGCAATTTGAAATAAAGTGTTTTGCGGCCAGTTCATTTGCATTCATTTGCTGTGGCCTTCTAATAAAAAACACAGTTTATTACAGTTTGCACAATGCTTCAAATAAACTACTACACCTTTGTATTACTGTCGTCTACTAAAGAGGACTCATGTGGTAGAAATGTTGTTTCATGTATAGATGTATATGTGTGTGTATGTATAGTTGAATGCATATATAGATGTGAAAGGACAGTACCACAAAAATGTTTAAGCTTTCTGAAGACATCTGAAAAATAATTAAGTATTGCATATGATTGAACAATATATATTGTAGTCAGCATATGTAGACTATTATATTAGACAAAGAAACATATGTTAAAGCCAATAGATTCTTACTTTTTCATCTTACTGAAGTCTATATTTTTCTTGGTGCTATACTTGCTTATATTATATGTATGTATGTATGTATGTATATATGTGTGTGTGTGTGTGTGTGTGTGTGTGTGTGTGTATATGTTTGTGTGTATATGTATGGATATATATATATAGATGTATGTATGCGTGTGTGTGTATATGTACATGTCGATATATATATATGTATATGTGTGTGTATATATGTGTATGCATGTATGAGTGTGTGTGTATACGTATGTGTGGATATATATATTTATATATTTCTACAACTTACGATTCTGTAATAACAACACTAGTTTTATGCAACTTTCTACTGCACCACTAGATGCATCTCTGTGCTCTTGCATTGCATATTGCATCTTCTTTTGTGGAATGTAGAATTATGTTTGTATAGATTGCATCAGTTTGTGCATTATTGTGAGATTTGATTACATTCGGTTGTATGCCCCCTTCTTATTTAAGTGTTTCCTCTATTATTTAGAATATCTATGATGTATGTAGAGTTATCCTATTGGCTGGTGATTTGGTTTTAATCCTTTAGCATTTAATGTTTTAGCATTTAAACCAGCCGTATCCAATTCTCTAAGAATTTCTGTTCAAACCAGCTGTAACTGGCTACTCATACCAATGTTAATGTATTGTTCTCAAAACAAATAATATCAATATCTCATAGATTCAATATTATGGGAGATATTATGTGAGGTAAAACCTTTACCATGAAAATGTAATAGTATATATAGAGTAATGTAAATTTTATGTGAGATATTATGTGAGGTAAAACCTTTACCATGAAAATACAATAGTATATATAGAGTAATGTAAATGTTATGTGAGATATTATGTGAGGTAAAGACTTTACCATGAACATATAATAGTATATATAGAGTAATGTAGATGTTATGTGAGATATTATGTGAGGTAAAGCCTTTACTGTGACAATACAATAGTATATATAGAGTAATGTAAATGTTATGTGAGATATTATGTGAGGTAAAGCCTTTACTGTGACAATACAATAGTATATATATAGTAATGTAAATTGTATGTGAGATATTATGTGAGGTAAAGCCTTTACTGTGAAAATACAATAGTATATATAGAGTAATGTAAATGTTATGTGAGTTATTATGTGAGGTAAAGACTTTACCATGAAAATATAATAGTATATATAGAGTAATGTAAATGTTATGTGAGGTAAAGCCTTTACTGTGACAATACAATAGTATATATAGAGTAATGTAAATGTTATGTGAGATATTATGTGAGGTGAAGCCTTTACTGTGAAAATACAATAGTATATATAGAGTAATGTAAATGTTATGTGAGATATTATGTGAGGTAAAGCCTTTACTGTGACAATACAATAGTATATATATAGTAATGTAAATGTTATGTGAGATATTATGTGAGGTAAAGCCTTTACTGTGAAAATACAATAGTATATATATAGTAATGTAAATTGTATGTGAGATATTATGTGAGGTAAAGCCTTTACTGTGACAATACAATAGTATATATATAGTAATGTAAATTGTATGTGAGATATTATGTGAGGTAAAGCCTTTACTGTGAAAATACAATAGTATATATAGAGTAATGTAAATGTTATGTGAGATATTATGTGAGGTAAAGACTTAACTGTGAAAATACAATAGTATATATAGAGTAATGTAAATGTTATGTGAGATATTATGTGAGGTAAAGCCTTTACGATGAAAATACAATAGTATATATAGAGTAATGTAAATGTTATGTGAGGTAAAGCCTTTACTGTGAAAATACAATAGTATATATAGAGTAATGTAAATGTTATGTGAGGTAAAGCCTTTACCATGAAAATACAATAGTATATATAGAGTAATGTAAATGTTATGTGAGGTAAAGCCTTTACTGTGACAATACAATAGTATAAATATAGAGTAATGTAAATGCTAAAGAGTTATACTGGCTATATATGGCCACAATTGTCTCACATCTTTCTGTTCATACCAGTGGTAACTGACCACTCATACTGATGTTAAGCTATTGTTCTCAAAATAAATAAATATCAATATCTCATAGATTCGATATTATATGATAAATTCTTTATCATAAAAAAAAGTGTGTGTGTATTTGTATATGAATGTATGTTTAGAAAAGATGAGCAGAATTTGAAATTTCTGAGGTAGCTAGAAATTTTATGAAATTATTTGATTAGAGAAAATAATGTAAATGATAGAGCATAACCGACAAACAATGGACGTTAGCTCCTGGGGGACATAACACAAGTAGGATTAAATAAATATCACATTCTTCTCTCTTTTAACGAAAGAGTATTTTGACTGGCTTGTTTCATGTATCATAAAACAGCAAAACCTATATATACAATGATATTAAATAAATGGAAACTATATTTATAAAACCATATTTATTCTATTACATATATTTCAAGGGTACCAAAACTTTGGTATGCTCTCATCAGATAAAATACAAAGTTTGTTTTATAAATTTTGACATAACACAAGTAGAAAAGATACCTTAACGGTTCAAGTTTTTCTTGGATATCCAAGAAAAACTTGAACTGTTAAGGTATCTTTTCTTGGTTATGTCAACATTTATAAAACAAACTTTGTATTTTATCTGATGAGAGCGTACCAAAGTTTTGGTACCCTTGAAATATACGTAATAGAATAAATATAGTTTCCATTTATTTAATATCTTTGCATATTATACTCCAGAAAATTTGTCGAGTGGTCTGAACCAGTTATAAACATTTATATTTGTTGAATTACCAACAAATTGAATATCCCTTTTGCTTATATATATATATATATATATATATATATATATATATATACATATATATGTACGTACATATATATTTATACACATACATATTTATACACATACATACATACATCCATATCTAAATCTGCCAATACTCCACCCTGATTACACCTTCAGATTTATGCCTGTGATTATTGGGGCACTGGGATATGTTAGTAACTGCCTCAATACAAATCTTGGGAAGCTGGGCTTCACAGGAACAGAAAGAACACAACTAGTTAGGAAATTACAAGTATAATCCATTAATGGAACAGTAAAAATATGTAAAACATTCCAAAAATGTTACATCTAATAACTGCATATACACATGTACAGATACAAAGCATGTACACATGCACACATACAACTCAAAACATACACATCCAGACATACAATAACATCCATATCTACACATATCTACTTAGTTGATGTTGTGTAAATTCCAATGAGAGAGTCTTGTGTCTATGTTAGAAGAATAACAATAACATCCATATCTACATACATATCTACTTAGTTGATGTTGTGTAAATTCCAATGAGAGAGTCTTGTGTCTATGTTAGAAGAAACCGACTCTCTCTCTATTGATGGGGGGTTGTTGTGAAATTATAAAACCAGAAGAACATACATACATACAAACATACATATATACATACATACATATATGCAGACATACATACACACATACATGCAGACATACATGCAGACATACACACATACACACATACACACATACACACATACATGCAGACATACATACATACATGCAGACATACATACATATTTACACGCATATATATATGTACATATATACATACACACATGTGCATACCTACATACATATATGCATATATATTTATGTATATTTGTATATGTATATATATATATTTATATATATATATGTGCGTGTGTGTATATATATATATATACACACACACACTTGCATACACGCACGCATGTAAGCATTTACAGGAAGATGGTTAAATAAAGGCTTCCTTCATATATACACCTTAAACAAGCCTCACATCGGCACCACACCCCACCCCAATCTTTACATGTGACCCAGGATCTTCACCGTAGTCCTATAATCACCAATACTCATCCCTATAGCCCTAACCTTCTCACAGCTGATCCCCTCACCAGCCATAGCACATCTATCTTACATATACATACACACACTCATACACTCTTCTCTTTGCCCTGTCTTTTTTGAGGACATGGTGATGACCAATTTTAGCCCTTTTGATACCTGCCCCCCAAAAAGCTTTTTTTTCGTTTTCTTTTTCTTTTTCTTCACCCACTTATTCCTGGGAGGGTCGTGGGGGCCAGAGTCCTCAAACACTCCTTCCAGCAGGCCCTGTCAGAAGCAACCATCTCCAACTGATCCAGCTGGATCCCCAAGCGTGACCAGCCAAACTCATGGATGTTATCCAACCATCTTGCTCGGGGTCTACCCCTGTTGGTTTTGCCTGTAAAATCTGCCCAGCAATTCTTTCTTAAGACATTCTAACCACATGTCCGTGGTATCAGAACTGTGATCTCTCAATTCGGAGAAGTAGCAGCTCTACCTGGAGTGGCTCTCCGATTTACGCACTTTATTGAGTAATGTTACTCCAAAGAACCTTCGGAGGAACCCCATTTCAGCTGCTTGTATTCGCGATCGTATTCTCCACCATCCGCTACCATTCTCTACCATCCTCCACCGTCCTCTACCATCCTCCACCGTCCTCTACCATTCTCCACCGTCCTCTACCATTCTCCACCATCCTCCACCATCCTCCACCATCCTCCACCATCCTCTACCATTCCCCCCATCGTCCTCTACCATCCTCCACCGTCCTCTACCATCCTCCACCGTCCTCCACCATCCTCCACCGTCCTCTACTATCCTCCACCGTCCTCTACCATCCTCCACCGTCCTCCACCGTCCTCCACCGTCCTCCACCGTCCTCCACCGTCCTCCACCGTCTTCTACCATCCTCCACCGTCCTCCACCGTCCTCTACTATCCTCCACCGTCCTCTACTATCCTCCACCGTCCTTTACTATCCTCCACCATCGTCCACCGTCTACCATCCTCCACCGTCGTCCACCGTCTACCATCCTCCACCGTCCTCTACCATCCTCCACCGTCCTCTACCATTCTCCACCGTCCTCTACCATCCTCCACCGTCCTCTACCATCCTCCACCGTCCTCCACCATCCTCCAGCGTCCTCCACCATCCTCCAACGTCCTCCACCGTCTTCTACCATCCTCCACCGTCCTCTACCATCCTCCACCGTCCTCCACCGTCCTCCACCGTCCTCCACCATCCTCCACCGTCCTCTACCAATATATTTATTTGCCTTGTGATACAACTGAACAGCCATCGGCTGCAACATAATATTCCAATGGAAATTATTGTCAAGAGGCCTTACAAAAAGAGGAGGGAGGGTGTAGAGGAGGGAGGGTGTAGAGGAGGGAGGGTGTAGAGGAGGGAGGGTGTAGAGGAGGGAGGCTGTAGAGGAGGGAGGGTGTAGAGGAGGGAGGCTGTAGAGGAGGAATACATCTAGAAGTGAGGAATTGGTAATCCTTTGAAATTAGCTCTGTTATAATTAGATCTGCAGAATTATGCTTTGTTCCTCACAAAATAGTGCCAGCAATCCAACAAAAGCTATCTGTCTACCACTGTCTGTCTGTCTAGTTATCTATCTAACCATCAATCAGTTTATTTAGCTTTCTATCTATCTTATCTATCTATCAAACCATCCTTATCTATCTATCTATCTCTATCTATTAATTTATTTAGCTTTCTATCTATTTTATCTAAATATCTATTCCTCAATACAGCCATCTAACCATCCACATATCTGTCTATCTGCCCATCTAACCATCCACATATCTGTCTATCTGCCCATCTAACCATCCACATATCTGTCTATCTGCCCATCTAACCATCCACATATCTGTCTATCTACCCATCTAACCATCCACATATCATATCTGTCTATCTACCCATCTAACCATCCACATATCTGTCTATCTACCCATCTAACCATCCACATATCTGTCTATCTGCCCATCTAACCATCCACATATCTGTCTATCTGCCCATCTAACCATCCACATATCTGTCTATCTGCCCATCTAACCATCCACAAATCTATCTATCTATCCATCTAACCATCCACATATATATCTATCTATCTATCTATCTATCTGTCCATCTAACCATCCATATATCTATCTATCAATGTATTTATCTTTTTGTATATCTAACCATCCTATCTATCTATAGATGGATCTTTTTATTTATCCTTCTATCTATCTATCTGTCTACCTGTCTTTTTGATGCCCTGGTGGCAAATAAAAGAAACATATCTATCTACCTGTCTATCTATCTAACCATCCTCATATCATCCATCGTATGTAAATATTTATCTGTCTATGTATCTATCTGTCTGACTGTCTATATATAGCCCATATCTATCTATCTTTCTATCCATCCATCCATCCAATTATCCATCTACATATATACCTTTTTATCTATCCATCTATCTAACCCCCGCTGTCATCATCATCATCATCATCATTTTTCGTCCGCTTTTCCCTGCTTGCAAGGGTGGGATGGGTCCTCTTCAGCACAGCACCTCTCCATTCATCACAGTCCTTCGTCATCTCCTCCGTGATCTTCAGCGATCTGAAGTCAGCTCTCACCACCTCCACCCATGATTTTCCTGGTCTTCCTCTACTACGTCTTGTAATGTCCCATTTCTTGTGCACTCTTGTGGCAAATAAAGAAACATATCTATCTATTTATCTCTGTCCATTCATCTTTGTATCCATCCATCCATCCACCTATATACCTTGCTATCTATCTATCTATCTATCTATAAACTATTGCATCCACCCATAGGTTCAACCATCCACTCAACCATTTAATCATTTATATGTATAGATCAATCAATCCATCCAACCACCCAACCATCCAACCACTCATCTCTCCATCTCTCCATCTCTCCATCCCTACATCTCTCCATCTCTACATTTCTCCATCTCTCCATCTCTCCATCCATCTCTCCATCCATCTCTCCATCTCTCCATCCATCTCTCCATCCATCTCTCCATCTCTCCATCCCTACATCTCTCCATCTCTACATCTCTCCATCCATCTCTCCATCTCTCCATCCATCTCTCCATCTCTACATCTCTCCATCCCTACATCTCTACATCTCTCCATCTCTCCATCCATCTCTCCATCCATCTCTCCATCCATCTCTCCATCCATCTCTCCATCCATCTCTCCATCTCTCCATCCATCTCTCCATCTCTCCATCCATCTCTCCATCCATCTCTCCATCTCTCCATCCATCTCTCCATCTCTCCATCCATCTCTCCACCCATCTCTCCATCTCTCCATCCATCTCTCCATCCCTACATCTCTCCATCTCTACATCCATCTCTCCATCCCTACATCTCTCCATCTCTCCATCCATCTCTCCATCTCTCCCTCCATCCCTACATCTCTCCATCTCTCCATCCATCTCTCCATCCCTACATCTCTCCATCTCTCCATCCATCTCTCCATCCATCTCTCCATCCCTACATCTCTCCATCTCTCCATCCATCTCTCCATCTCTCTCTCCATCCCTACATCTCTCCATCTCTACATCCATCTCTCCATCCCTACATCTCTCCATCTCTCCATCCATCTCTCCATCCCTACATCTCTCCATCTCTCCATCCATCTCTCCATCTCTCCATCCATCTTTCCATCCCTACATCTCTCCATCTCTCCATCCATCTCTCCATCTCTCCATCCATCTCTCCATCTCTCCATCCATCTCTCCATCTCTCCATCCATCTCTCCATCCCTACATCTCTCCATCTCTCCATCCATCTCTCCATCCCTACATCTCTCCATCTCTCCATCCATCTCTCCATCCCTACATCTCTCCATCTCTACATCCATCTCTCCATCTCTCCCTCTCTCCATCTCTCCATCTCCAGGTTATTTATATATCATTCATTATCTTGCTACTTCATTCTTTCACACTCTACCCCCCTCACTTCCCTCTCTTCCCTCCTCTCCCTCATCTCTCAACACCCCCCTCTCTTTCCTCCCTCCCCACCCCTCTCTTTCCTCCCTCCCCACCATACCCCTGCTGTCTCTCTCACATCACCATTTCTTTAATTTCCTCACCACAGTCAACCAAACACACACACACACACACACACACACACACAGACATGTGTCAATCCACACACACACACACACACACAGACACTTGTGTCAATCCACACACACACACAGACATGTGTCAATCCACACACACACACACACACACACACACACACACACACACACACACACATAAAGATGCTCCCACCTACACATACCCCACCTCCACACATGTCCCCCTCCCCCAACACATCCACCCAGCCACATACACCACACACATACTCTCTTTCTCTCTCTCACACACAACAAATATACCTGCAATCTAATTTCATCAAAATAGACAATGCCTCAGCCATTTCCTCATTCCCCCCTCTCTCTCTCTCTCTCTCTCTCTCTCTCTCTCTCTCTCTCTCTCTCTCTCTCTCTCTCTCTCTCTCTCTCTCTCTCTCTCTCTCTCTCTCTCTCTCTCTCTCTCTCTCTCTCTCTCTATATATATATATATACACACCTATCTAGCTATCTTTCTATCTATCTATCTATCTATCTATCTATATATCTGTCTGTTTATCTCTCATCGTGTTTAAGTCATTCCATATTTGTAGACAATGAAAAAAAGTATACATATTTGCCTTAAATAAATGCAAGAAGGATATATCTATATATATATATATATATCTATATATATATATATATATCTATATATATATATATATATATATATATATATATATATATATATAGTAAATATAGTAAATAAATAATATAATATATATATTTGATATATATATTATATTATTTATTTATGTTCACACACGGAACCAAAGATGCTACCCCAGTTTTCAAGGCCTAAATTTGAGCATACCTTCAAGATATGTGAAGCATCAAAATATGACCTTTCTTTAGGAACTAATCTGACATCGTATAAACTCTTATTAGCATCTGAAGAAAGGTATCTGGATGTTTCATATTTATTGGAGGTATGGTCAAATTTGGGCCTTGAATCCTACTTGGGTTAGTGACTGTGGTTCCGTGTATGAACAAATATAATATTTCTGGTCTCTTCCCGATCAAGCGATCAAGCATGTTTTCCTATTTCCATCTATGGATATATATACACACACATATATATATAAGTATATATATGTTAAAAATAGTAATAATAATAAATTTGAAGACTAAAATCCAAAGAGGGCTCGATAGGGGTAAATATATATCAAATATATAAGAACCGTAGAGCAAATATTTATTAAATTAACAGATTAAAGCAGCGATTCTTTGCTTAAACTTTATTCTGTTCATTTAATAAATATATGTTAAATATATATGCATGCGTGTGTATATATATATGTGCGTGCGTGTGTGTGTGTATATATATGTATATATATACATGTGTATGAGATCACTGCTGTCCTTTGCACACAATGCCTCCATTGGTATGGACATGTACAGCGAGCCACGTCATGCATCGACTCCACCACTCACTTGGCAATCCCTGGCACTAGAGATCGTGGCAGGCCAAGGATGACGTGCTCGGAGTGCGTGAAGAGTGATTTGTAGAAATGGAACTTGGTGGCCAGCAGTGTAGGAGAGATCATCCTGATGAGAACCAGTTAAGTCCGAAATGGATCGACGATTGTCCCCCCTTGCTTCTGCTGGACACCACCAAAGGCAGTTAGCCCCGGTGTTTTTTGCATAGCTACACCTTTCTAAATGTTTACCTGTAAACATACCGTGTTTCTTTAGAAATACAAAATTTCTATACATATCTCTATACAGCTATGCCTGAAGCTATATCCTAAGTCTCTCTCTCTCTCTCTCTCTATATATATATATATATATGTATATATATATATATAGACAGTCCTATGCGAGCAAGACAACCACTCTTGCCTCAAGTGGGAAAACTTCCGTCCAAACCCATGCAAGCGTGGAACATGGACGTTAAACGATGATGATGATGATGATGATGATGATGATACAAAAATATGGATAGAGAAAGGCGAGGCTGTGTGTTTACTGACAACGAGTGTTAGAAGATAAGGTGACACAAACAAGAGATGGCAAGTTTCCCTTCGTCAGCTATTTACTATTGGTCATGGATGTTTCAGCACATTTTTATATATTCCTAACGATCGACTTTCGTCAAATCGGACCGAGGAAACAGTGTTTCCATTGGTCTTTCCAATTGCTAATACTATCTATCGGTCGCAACTCCAGGTAGAAGGAGCAACGTGAAATAAAGTGTCTTGCTCAAGGACATAACGCATCGCCCTGTCCAGGAATCAAACTCACAACCTTACGATTGCGAATCCAGTTCTCTAACCACTCAGCCACACACCTTTTATATATATATATATATATACCTATATATATATAGGGAATGTAACATCCAGTTACTGTAGGTTCACCAGAGTGACCAGTCAATGTGTAGTTTCCAGTCTGTAATGAGGTGTAGAACTAGGCAGAGTGTAAATATAATAATAAAAGGACTATTTGTTATGTCTTCATTATGTTTATTGAACAGTGGCACGTGTTCCGCTATTGATTAAGCTGATCAATAGCGAAATGCGCGTCACTACTCAATAAATGTAATGAAGACATGACAAATCGTCCTTTTTATTGTTATGTATCTATATATATATATAGTGACATTAAAGTTGCAGCTTTTCGTAAACTTTATTTCATATTACAATTGTTTCTGATTCGATCAGTTTGGGTTTGATTATGCGATCGGATCTGGACTCTCTCTCTCTCTATATATATATATATATAAAGAGAGAGAGAGAGATAGAGATAGGTGTGTATGTATGTTTGTATTGTAGAAGCATATTGAGGGCAGTGGATTGGCAGTATCGGTAGAGGGTCGGACGCCATGCTTTGCAGCATACAGTTATGTCCCTTTATAAGAAACCATTACAGAAGCATAAAGAAAACCATGTTGTCGAAAAACAAGATCTTCCTAACTTTGTTGGTTTTCAATGATGGTATAAAAGATTTCCTGTAAAAAAACAAAACAGAAACAACCCCAACCCCTTCCTCTCTCCTTCCCCATCTCTGCTTCCTCTAGACATCTCCCTATCAGCATCTCCCTCACTACTTCCTCATCATCTTCTGAGAAAAGACAAAGATGTCTTAGAGAAACAAGGAAATGTTTGTCCTAACAGAAAAACCCAAGAAATATCCTCTTCATTTTCTTCATACAGGCATAATATGTATATATGTTTTCAACTACAATTATGGAACACAATTGTACACATCATATATATATATATATAGTATATATATATATATATATACATATATATATATATATATATATAGTATACATATATATATATATATATAGTATATATTTTATATATTTATGCATTAAAGATTTATAAATATATATAATATATATATTTTACATATAATATATATTATATATGTATATATATTATATATGTATATATATTATATATGTATATATATTATATATATATATATATTATATATATATAGAGAGAGATAGATGTGTACATATATATATCTGTAATATTAAATGTTTATGTACTTCATGTATGCTGTCTTGTTATCACCATATGAATGTAACAATCTTTTGCTATCAACAGTTATGACAAAAACTCAAGAACCATTTTATGTTGCTATTGTTTTTGATGTGTGTTTTAGGGTAGATATGTATAGAAGCTATCAAGTAATACATTGTCTAGCCCCCCCCCCCCTAATTATATATATATAATGGCTTAGTGGTTAGAGCATTGGCCTTACAATCGAAAGGTTGTGAGTTCAATTCTCAGACCGGGTGATGTGTTGTTTCCTTGAGCAAGACACTTTATTTCACATTGCTCCAGTTTACTCAGCTGTAGAAATGAGATGATAGGGACTGGGGTCCCTATCATTCCACTGCAAAGTGGTCGTGGTGGTGCCACGGCAAAAAAGCACCCAGCACTCACTGTAAATGAGGTTGGTGTTAGGAAGGGCATCCAGCTGTAGAAATGAGATGATAGGGACTGGGGTCCCTATCATTCCACTGTAAAGTGGTCGTGGAGGTGCCACGGCAAAAAAGCACCCAGCACTCACTGTAAATGAGGTTTGTGTTAGGAAGGGCATCCAGCTGTAGAAATCACGCCAGAATCAGTTCCCGTCCCACCCTTGCAAGCAGGGAAAAAGCGGACGTAAAATGATGATGATGATGATGATGATGATGATATGTATATATATAACTGAAGGTACCCGTTTACATGTGTTGTATTGAAGCAAATAACTGTGTGTGTACTCTGGGAGTTTGTTTAACCTTACCTATTGAGTACGCTGATGGATGCGGTCCTAGCAGCGATACCTATGCTACTTCTGTCAACCTATATATATATATATATATATATACACACACATATAGGAAAAGAGTCAGGACCCCGATGGCAGAGCTCAAGCCGTTTCGGCGGCGTCCTTACTCTTTTCCTATTACCCACTCTACTACCCAAAGTATTGAGTACTCTGGGGCGTTATGGTCCACCTGGTTCCTTACCACACCTCCTTCGTTTTACATATATATATATATATAACAGGCATGTTAAGTGGAGGGTCTTCCGAGGGCACATGGGTCACATATGTGTTGTCTGAGGGCCACATGGGTCACATATGTGTTGTCTGAGGGCCACATGGGTCACATATGTGTTGCCTGAGGGCCACATGGGTCACATATGTGTTGTCTGAGGGCCACATGGGTCACATGTGTTGTCTGAGGGCCACATGGGTCACATATGTGTTGTCTGAGGGCCACATGGGTCACATATGTGTTGTCTGAGGGCCACATGGGTCACATATGTGTTGTCTGAGGGCCACATGGGTCACATGTGTTGTCTGAGGGCCACATGGGTCACATATGTGTTGTCTGAGGGCCACATGGGTCACATATGTGTTGTCTGAGGGCCACATGGGTCATATATGTTATCTGAGGGCCACACATCACATTTAATTGCGCACATTTTATATTACAAAGATAACACATGCTCCCACTGTAAAAACCTTTGTGTGGGCTGCAGGTGTGTTTGTAAAGGGCCGTATGCAGCCCGAGGGCCACAGGTGTGTTTGTAAAGGGCTGTATGCAGCCCGCGAGCCACAGGTGTGTTTGTAAAGGGCCGTATGCAGCCCGAGGGCCACAGGTGTGTTTGTAAAGGGCCGTATGCAGCCCGAGGGCCACAGGTGTGTTTGTAAAGGGCTGTATGCAGCCCGCGAGCCACAGGTGTGTTTGTAAAGGGCCGTATGCAGCCCGAGGGCCACAGGTGTGTTTGTAAAGGGCTGTATGCAGCCCGCGAGCCACAGGTGGGTTTGTAAAGGGCCGTATGCAGCCCGAGGGCCACAGGTGTGTTTGTAAAGGGCTGTATGCAGCCCGCGAGCCACAGGTGTGTTTGTAAAGGGCCGTATGCAGCCTGTGGGCTGCAGGTGTGTTTGTAAAGGGCCGTATGCAGCCCGCGGGTCGCAGGGGTGCTTGTAAAGGGCCGTATGCAGCCCGTGGGTCACAGGGGTGCTTGTAAAGGGCCGTATGCAGCCCGTGGGCCGCAGGGGTGCTTGTAAAAGCCCTATTTTTGACATGCCTGGTAACTGTAAATGAGGTTGGTGTTAGGGAGGGCATCCGGGTGTAAAATATCCAGACATAGAATATTGATGATGGCACCACTGACCACAACAACAATGATGATGTTGGTGGTGGTGGTGTTGTTGACGATGATGATGATGATGATGATGATGTTGACGAAAATTGTGATGATGATGATGGTAATGATGACGAGAACGATGATGATGGTGGTGGTGGTGTTGATGGCAATGATGAAAATGATGGTGATGGTGATGATGAAGAAGAAGACAATGATGGTGACAACATGGCGGCAACATTGATGAAGGTGTTGATGAAAACGATGATGATGATGGTGATGGTGATGACAATGATAAGAATGATGAACATGATGACGATGATGATGATGACAATGATAAGAATGATGAACATGATGACGATGATGATGATGATGATGATGGTGATGATGATGACAATGATAAGAATGATGAGAACATGATGACAATGATGATGATGATGATGATGATGATGACAATGATGACAATGATAAGAATGATGAACATGATGATGACAATGATGATGATGATATTAGCAATCCACTCATTAGTGATGGAAGGACCTTTAGCATATTTCATATTTTAACTGTTGGAATGTAAAACTGGGAGGTGGAGGTGGATGGTGTAGCGGGACAATGGATTGTCTAATTCTGATTGGTTGAAGACAACAGCGTGGAGCTACTGTTGGTCATCAATCATTCCATCCAGGGTGATTATTTATTTATTGATTTCGTCATTGATCCTGTATTCTATTCTCAAGGATCATTCATACGTGTATGTATACATACACAGACAGACACCAGACACACTTGTGTGTGTGTGTGTGTCTGTGTATGTATATATATGTTTGTATGTATGTGTATATATATATATATATATATGTATGTGTATATATATATATATATATGTATATGTAAATATATATATGTATATATATGTAAATATATATGTGTATATATATGTATATATATATATGTATATATATATATATGTATATATATATATATATATATATATATATATATGTATATATATATATATATATGTATGTATATATATATATATGTATGTATATATATATATATATATATATGTATGTATATATATATGTATGTATATATGTTTGTATGTATATATGTATGTATGTATATATATGCATGTATATGTATGTATATATATATTTGTATATATATATATGTATGTATATGTATGTATATATATATGTATGTATATGTATGTATATATATATGTATGTATATATATATATATATGTCTATATATATATATGTATGTATGTATGTCTGTATGTATGTATATATATGTATGTATGTATGTCTATATGTATGTATATATTCATATGTATGTATATATGTATATGTATGTATATATAAATATGTGTGTGTATATATATTTATATACATATATATATATATATATATATATATATATATATATATATATATATATACACACATACACATGCGTGCATATACACTGAGTTAAATGCTTATCTTGTTTCCAAGAATGACAAATTGCTTGTCCACATGGCACCAGTTTTATATAATGATATTAAGTAATAATAATTCTCATCCCAACCATGACCACCACCACCACTACCAACACCGCTGCAACCGTCATTGTCATGAACATACTCTAACACACACACACACTATACATATACATACTCTAATATATATATATACATATGGTGGCTGCCAACTCGTTTTCGAGTACGGCCACTACTTTATATCCATGTAGGAGAACCCCTACCGATGCGCTGAACGAGTGTGGCTTTTTAGTCCAGCCAGCGACTTGAAAACTCTGGTACAAACACTACACTTGTGACAATTATTGACACATAGTGCTGGGCCCATGGTACCATGTGACGACAAGTGCAGAGAGATCTCCAGATATAAAGCAATGCCTGTGCCGTGAAGCTTTTATAGTGAGCAAAGGCACTGCACAAAGCCAGTCCCACTCTCTTAACCAAGATGATATTTACCAAAAAGAAGAACAAGTCAACATCATTGGATACCATCAGGGTTGCAGGTGTTATATCAGAGTTTTCCTTCTCCTAGAATTCTGCCTTGACAAAGGCTAAGGGGTCATCTCTCCCAGATATATATATATATATATATATATATACACACACACATGTATAGATGAAAATCACAGTAATACAGAAGACCCGATTTCCCATGGCTACAAGCAGGAGCTGAAGCATGTCGTCAATATGCACCCACCGCCTCCCACTGCAAAGTGGCTGTGGAGGTGTCACGTCAAAAAAAGCACCCAGTCCACACTGTAAATTGGTCGTGTAGGCGCTACAATAAAATAAGCACTCAGCACTCACTGTGAATGAGACTGGTGTTAGGAAGTGCATCCAGCTGTAGAAGTCAAGCCAAAATCAGTTCCCGCTTGAGCAAGACAAGGTCAGCTGACCTAGTACTGCCCACAACAGGACAACCCGTCTAACCCATGCTAGCGTCGATGAATGGACGTAAAACGGTGATGATGTGTATCTACTGTGAGACGGGTTTGGCACAGCCAACTGGCCTGCCCCTCCTCATAACAGAGCCATCTAGTTCCACACTGTAAATGAGGTTAGTGTTAGGAAGGGCATCCAGCTGTAAAGTACCTGGTCAAATTTACAGTCCTTGTCAGAGCAAAGTATGGCATGGCTAACTCTGGCCAGACTTGCCACCTGATGTGGATGACCGGTCTAACCCATGCAAGCATGGAAAAATGGACGCTAAATGGTGGTGATGATGATGGTGATGATGATATACACAGTCATTTATATACAGACGGATGCATACACATTGTTTGAAATGACTTAGATCGGGCAAGGCAGTAGAATTTATCACCCTTGCTTGATTCTCATCAGTTGAATACCCCTAAAGCTGATCTGCCAACCTGTAAAACCCCAAATGGGGAGTACCATGGAAAAACGTGCACCAAAACGGGGATAAATGAATCAAAATAGGGATACTGTACATAACTGTTTCTACTTTAGGCACAAGGCCAGCAATGACCCAGTGCATTACTGGTACTTTATTTTATCGACCCCGTCAGGATGAAAGGCAAAGTAAACCTCGGCGGGATTTGAACTCAGACCGGAAAGGGACGTAACTCTATGCATCAAAGCATGGCGTCCAACCCTCTACCGATACTGCCAATCCACCACCCTATATATACTGTACATAATGAAAGCTATAGCCATTTTCACAAGAGAAGACATCTCTCACCCACCCCAAACTGGTGGAGATCTCCCTGTCAGACGGGGAAGAGTTGACAGATCTGCTAAAGAGAGTACCGGTCTCTTAGGCTGTGAGGCTATTTGTGTGTGTGTGTGTGTGTGTGTGTGTGTGTGTGTGTGTGTGTGTGTGTGTGTGTGTGTGTGTAAGTGGTAAATTGGTAATGCCATTAATATGTTGGATAGAATGTTTGTGGCATTCATTCTTCCAGCCCTCAGCATTCTGAGTTTAACCCTTTTTTTAGCATTTAAACCGGCTATATTTGGCCAGAATTCTCTGACATCTTTCTGTTCAAATCTGCCACTCATACTGATGTTAAAGTATTATTCTCAAAATAAATTATATCAAAATCTCGTAGATTTGATATTATGTAAGATTAAGCCTTTACCACAAAAATACTATAGTATATATAGAATAATGCTTTCTTTATTAACCACAGGGGTTTAGTAGTATATATAGAATAATGTATATGCTAAAGGGTTAAAATGCCCAAGACACATCCTATGTCACTATATTGTTCCTACAACCACATCAGGATTTACAGGTCCAGACACACATATATATATATATATATACATACCCTCGTCCCATCACCCCCACCCCATCCGCACCGCCCTTTTCAATGTAAAGTTATGTTCCAGGCCGAAACAAATGAGATCGTGTAGGTGTCACGACAAAAAAACACACAGTCCACGCTGTAATGTGGCCGTGTAGGCAACACGGTAAAAACCTCCCAGCCCCACACTGTAAATGTGGTTGGTGTTAGGAAGGGCATCCAGCCGTAGAAAACCCGCCAGACAGTCCACGCTGTAATGTGGCCGTGTAGGCAACACGGTAATAGCCTCCCAGCCCCACACTGTAAATGTGGTTGGTGTTAGGAAGGGCATCCAGCCGTAGAAAACCCGCCAGACAGTCCACGCTGTAATGTGGCGGTGTAGGCAACACGGTAAAAACCTCCCAGTCCCACACTGTAAATGTGGTTGGTGTTAGGAAGGGCATCCAGCCGTAGAAAACCCGCCAGACAGTCCTATGCGAGCAAGACAACCACTCTTGCCTCAAGTGGGAAAACTCCCGTCCAGACCCATGCAAGCGTGGAACATGGACATTAAACGATGATGATGATATATATATATATACATACATACAGGCACACATGTATATATACATATATGTCTAGGACGGGTAAAATTCCAGAGATCCATGGATGAGTTCTCTCCAGCGGTCTCTGTCCCTCATTATCGGTGCCATGTCCTGCGTTGCCAACAGACCAGTGTCTGTCCTTAGGACATCAACATACGTTAACCTCGGTCTTCCTCTGCCAGTGTGTAATGCACTGGGGTTAACAGAAATAACAACACAATCGAAACAGTATATGGAAGGGATATATTAGTTTAACACTTGAAATAGCAGGAAGAGGGTCTTAACGTTTCAGACGCTAGTCCTTCATCAGAAGAAAGAAAGAGAAATTACCCCACCATATCTGTATGCGTGTGTATACATCATACACACACATTCAAAACAAAGTATAAATCTCTAACTCTCGTCTGTGACATACACACACACATGTGACTAATTCTTGATAGCCAAAATATTGTACCAGTCATAACCTCATATCACCTCTGTCATATATTATTTGTTGTTCGTAAATTGTTATATATTGATACATATTGATTGATTTACACTTGTTGATATATTGATTTGTTGTATTAAAAACAAAACAAAACAAAAAAAAACTAAAAACAAAACAATTATATATTTGAGAATCCCTAGACAAATTCTTCAGGATTTCTCCCAGAAATGTTCAAAGAAATTGAATCTCAGCTCCTTATCTATTTCATACTTATTCGGTAGAGCGTCAGACACCATGCTTTGCAGCATAGAGTCGTGGCCCTTTACTTTCTGAGTTTCAAATCCGCCGAGGTTTAACTTTGCCTTTCATCCTTACGGGGTCGATAAAATAAAGTACCAGTAATGCACTGGTAATTGCTGGCCTTGTGCCAAAAATAGAAACAATTATTATTATTAGGGCAGTGGATTGGCAGTATCAGTAGAGGGTCGGACGCCATGCTTTGCAGCATATAGTTATGCCCCTTTATGGTCTGAGTTCAAATCCCGCCAAAGTTAACTTTGCCTTTCATCCTTATGGGGTTGATAAAATAAAGTACCAGTAATGCACTGGGATAATTTCTGGCCTTGTGCCAAAAGTAGAAACAATTATTATTGTTACGGATGGGAGATTGGCAGTATTGATAGCGTATTGGACAATGTTTCACGGCATAGAGTTATGGCCCTTTATGTTTTCATTTCAAAACCTGCCAAAGTTAGCTTTGTCTTTCATGCTTACGGGGTCGATAAAATAAAGCACCAGTAATGCACTGGGGTCGATTTACTCATTATCAATGACTGAATTGTAATTGAAGATGACTAAATTGACGTTTAATGACAGATTTGACATTTAGTGATTGATAATTTGACGAAATGGACATCAATAAGGACTACTGATTTGAAAGGAGGAATTCCCTGTAAATAATCTTGCAGAATCTTTTCCAATTACAAGGCTGAGGGTAATGAGTTGATGTTCATTTGGGAAATTTCTCTGGGTAATGATTTCTAGTATAGAGACATGGCCACTAATTTGGGGGAGGGGAAAGTCGATTAAATCAACACCAGTATATTACTGGTACTTTATCATCGGCGGGATTTGAACTTTGAAGATAAAGGGCTGTAACTCTATGCTGCAAAGCATGGCGCCCGACCCTCTAATGATTCTGCCAATCCACCGTCCTTCTCTGGATAAATAATAAGATCAATGACTGAAATTTCAAATTCATAATTAATTAAAATAATAATTATAATTATCTCCCCTTTCCCACCATTTTTATTATTTACCCATGTCAATCAAGAGAGTTACGAGACACCAACCAATCGAAATATGTATCAAATGAATATTTCTTTGAAAATTTCTGGGAATTCCTGTTAGAATCCAAACATAAATTGCACACCCTTCCCCCACACATTCTTCATTAGGAATGTCATGAAAAAATAAACAATGAAAAAGAAAAAAAAAAGAAAAAGAAAAGGAAAAGCAAATTAAGGCAATAGAAAACAAACAAAAAATATTTTAATACATCTGTGTGTGGGGTGTGCCATTCTCCCCTCCCTCTCTCTTTGTCTCTTCCTCTTTCTCTCTCTTTTTCACTTGCTGTCTTACTCTTTCCCTCTCTCTCTCTCTCTCCCTCTCTCTCTCTCTCTCTCTCTCTCTCCCTCTCTCTCTCTCTCTCTCTCTCTCTCTCTCTCTCTATATATATATATATATATATATAATCTCTCCCCCCCCCAATCTCTCTCTGGTGTCTATTCTCCCCCACCCCAGCCCCTTCTATATTGTATATTGGATTTTTCTTTCTACCATTTTTGTTTATCTAAACATTCTAAGTTGAGAATAGCTAGAACAATAACTACCACTAGCGCCACCATTAGCAATAACACCACCACCAACACCATTAACAATAACACCAACAACAACCACAATAACACCACCACCACCACCATTAACAATAATAATACTACCACCAAACACCGTCACCACATCCAACAATAACATTAACTTTAGACTAAACAAGTTTATATCATAAGACCAAAGGCACTTTCAGAGGGGTTTGGTATTGAAAGGGTTTTAAAAATAAAGGAGCTTTTGGAAAATGTGGACTTGTCTTCCCATTACATTGGTAAAAGATGAGATGCTTGAAATATAAGACTTACCTTTGCATAAACAACTTTCATATTTAACTCTTTTGTTACCAAACTACCAGAAACCACTCCTATAAGGGTCCTTATCATTCCCTCCCCCTACCCCAAAAGAAAATCTCCTATGACATACAAGCTTGTAGAAAGCTAGTTAACCTTTCATAAGTGCGAGCTGTAACTACATGATAGGACTGGGGTCCCTATCATTAAATCACCCAACAGCCCTCCTATGAAATACAACTTCGTAAGAGGTCAACTAACCTTGCATAAGTGGGAGCTGTAACTACATGATAGGACTGGGGTCCCTATCATTAAATCGCCCAACAGCCCTCCTATGAAATAGAACCTCATGGAAGGCCAGCTAACCTTGTATAAAGGGGAGCTGTAACTACATGATAGGACTGAGGGATCTCTATTGTTAAATCACCCAACAGCCCTCCTATGAAATAGAACCTCGTGGAAGGCCAGCTAACCTTGTATAAAGTGGAGCTGTAACTAAATGATAGAACTAGTGGGTCCCTATCATTAAAACATCCCAGAAACCTCCTATGAAATGCAATCTCATAGGGGGCCCAGTTAACCTTGCATAGTTGTAATAACAATAATAATCATGACTGCATTGGAATTCAACCTCAATAGGCCCCTTCAAACATCCCCTACCACACTAATCGGTACAACCCTGTGCAGATAGCAATTACAGAGGGGTGGCTTGAAATGTAAATTGACTTGGGACATCACTATGTAATTAAATTAATTTTTAGTTATATAAAATTTTAAATGTTGAATTTGTCAGTTCTCTTAAACACCTACCTCTTTAATCCCAGTCTCTCTCCCTCTCTCTCTCTCTCTCGTTCGTTCCTTTCTTTCTCTCTCTCTCTCTTTACTCTCTCTCCCGTTCCCAAATCACACCTAAAAACACACAAACACACTGACACTCCTGTGTTAATACATATATTAAACTTTATCATCATCATAGGCCTGTTTTTCCATGTTGGTATATATATATATATATATATATATATAGATAAATATATATGCATATATATATATATATATATATATATATTTCGTTTCTGAATTTGTTTAGCAAGATTCTTTATCTGAAAACGTGTGTTGAAACCGATATTGTTATACTTTGGGAGGGTCATGTTGCCAATAAGAAACACACGCACCAGCTGCTTTCACTTCAATTTATTATAAATTAAATTATAAGTTTAAGAAATTTATAAATTTCCGGATGGTTGGTTGGTTGGTTCCACAACCGGACGGTTGTTCATATATTGTCCAAGTTCTTTTATCACACATTCTGTGACCTCATCAGTGACCGGACATTCATTTCTTTGTTTTGTGCCTCTTTTTTGTTCTGTCCTATGCCATCTTGTTTTTGTGTGCGTTGTGTGCTTAGTTTGCACATCTGTTACATCTGGATGTCTGTGTGTGTTTTTATTACACAGACACCCGGATGTAACACATACACACACTAAGCACACAACACACACAAAAACAAGATGGCATAGGACAGAACAAAGGAGAGGCACAAAACAAAGAAAAGAATCCCCGGTCACTGATGAGGTCACAGAATGTGTAACGAAAGAACTTTGACAATATATGAACAACCGTCCGGTTGTGGAACCAACCAACCAACCGGAAATTTATAATAAATTGGAGTGAAACAACTGGTGCATGTGTTTCTTATTGGCAACATAACCCTGCCAAAGTATAACAATATATATATATATATATATATATATATATATATATATAATATATATATATATATATATATATATATACATACATATGTACATACCCACACTTACACACCCTCTCACATACTCGTGTCTACTTATAAATCATGATATGGCAATATATATGGTGGTGTTATTGATGTTATATATACATATATATATTTTAAACAATTATTTTTGTAAAACCACAAATAGGGAAAAAAAAAGGAAAAAAAGAATTATAAAACTAGATAAATTAAAAAAAAAAAAATCTTTTCTGATAAGTATATAAAACCATGTGAAACATCCCCTTCTGAAAATTTTCTCTTTAAAACATAAACACCAGCACCACATTTTGCACGATTTTAATGCATGCTTGACTTATTGCTATTATCAGTATTACTATTATTATTATTATTATTATTATTATTATTATTATTATTGTCATCATCATCATCGTATACATTATTATTATTATTATTATTATTATTATTATTATTATTATTATTATTATTAATTATTTTTACCACATGGCGGTGGATTGGCAGAATCGTTAGGGGGTTGGAAAAGTACATACACGTGTTTTTTTCCCAGCTCTTTACATTCTGAGGTCAAATGCCGCTGAGGTCAACTTTGCCTTTCATCCCTTCGGGGGTCGATAAAATAAAGTACCAGTAATACACTGGGGTCAATTTAATCGATTTTTTTTTTTCCTTTTCCCCTAAAATTGCTGGCCTTTTTTTCCAAAATTAGAAATCATTATATTTATTCTTCTTCTTCTTATTATTATTATAGGGCGGTGGATTGGTATTAATCGGTAGAGCATCGGACAACATGCTTAGCCACATAGAGTTACGGCCCTTTATGTTCTGTGTTCAAACGCTCGCCTAAGGTTTACCTTTACCTTTCATCCTTACATGGTTGATAAAATAAAGTACCAGTAATGCACTGGGGTCGATTTAAATTGACTTTTCCTACCCACTTTTCCCCCTTTCCAAAATTGCTGGCCTTGTGCCAAATCAAGAAACTATTATTATTATTATTATTATTATTATTATTATTATTATTATCAAGGGCGGTGAATTAGAGGGTTTTACGCCCTGCTTTCTAGCATAGTTACGTCCCTTCACGGTTTGAGTTCAAATCCCGCCGAGGTTAACTTTGCCTTTCATCCTTACGGGGTCGATAAAATAAAGTACCAGTAATGTACTGGGTAATTGCTGGCCTTGTGCCTAAAGTAGAAACAATTATTATTATTATTATTATGGGCAGCATCAGTAGAGCGTTGGTCACTATGCTTTGCAGCATAGAGTTATGGCCCTTTAACGAACTACTGTTCAAACCCCGCTGAGGTTAACTTTGCCACAAAATTTGGTGGCCTTGTGCCCCAAAATGTAGAAACAATTATTATTATAATTATTATTTGGATTGGCAGTATCGGTAGAGTGTCAGACGCTGTGCTTTGCAGCATAGAGTTACGCCCCTTTACAGTTCTGTTCTTTAACCCCCCCCCCCCCCCCCCCCCGCCGCCGCCGCTGAGGTTAACTTTGCCTTTTATATGTACATTGGGCGATAAAATAAATCGTCTTTAAATTGACTTTCCTTCCCGCCCCCGCCCGCCCGTCCCTCTTTCTTTTCAAAATTGCTGGCCTTGTGCCCCAAAATGTAGAAATATTATTATTATTATCATTATTATTATCATTACTATTATTATTACTATTATTATTACTACTATTATTATTATTTTCCTCGTGCATGCAGGGATTTGGTTTTGTAACTTTCCAAAATAGCGCTGATGCAGACCGAGCACGTGAAAAGCTGAACGGAACTGTGGTTGAGGGACGAAAAATTGAGGTGCATGGTTCGCTTCTCAGCTGTGGTGCTTGCAACTACACTGAAAGCCATTTTTTTCCTTTCTCTTTTCGTCTTCTTCTTCTTCCTTGTCTTCTTCGTCTTCTTTGTCCTCCTCCTCCTTCTACTACTACTTTTTTTAAAAAATCCTTCATATATCTTCTTTCTTTCTATGTGTTATTTTTTTTAAAAATCTATCTGTCTGTCTGTTTGTCGTTTTTTTTTTTATCATACATGCACATACACACATACACACATGTATATATATATGTATAAATATATATATATATTTATATTTATATATATGCAAGTATATATATGTATAAATATATATATATATATATATATAGATATATGCAAATATATCTATATATATATATATATATATGCAAATATATCTATATACATACATATATATATATATATATATATATATATATATATATATATATATACATGAATATCTATGTATATGTATATACAGGGTGTCCCCCCCCAAAAAAAAATATATACATACTTTGATTACCTGTACAGGCAATATTTATTAGACTGCTGTTGAAGTGTGTATACATTTTTGGGGACACTGTATATATAATTATATATATATATATATATATTCATAATTATCATTGCTATTAATAATATATGTATATGTGTGTGTATATATATATATATATATATATATATATATAATGTGTGTGTATGAATGTATACATATGTATACATAAACATAAACTTTACACATACTATATGCACAGTGATATGTATTTATGTGTGTGTATTTATATGTATATATATATACACATATATATACACATATATATACACATCTCTATATCCGTACATATAAATATTTCAATGTGGATATGTGTGTGTATGTATATGTGTTTGTATATATACACGTGTGTTATGTATATATATGTGTGTCTATCCAAAATTTTTTCTAATTGTTGTATAAAGTTGTACCCTTTTAATTTTTTATTTAAATATTTATTCTCTAGAATAACATTAGCAAAAATAACTGTTTCTACTTTAGGCACAAGGCCAGCAATTACCCAGTGCATTACTGGTACTTTATTTTATCGACCCCGTAAGGATGAAAGGCAAAGTCAACCTCGGCGACATTTGAACTCAGATCATAAAGGGACGTAACTATGCTGGAAAGCATGGCGTCCGACCCTCTAAATAATTAAAAACCAGTAATATTCTGGGGTACAATCTCCTCTAGTAGAAAATTCTGACCTTGTGTCACAGGGGTTAACCATGATCAGCTAGGTTGTTCTCCCAGAGTGTGGCCCTTCCATTGCAAGGGCCGTGGATTGGCAGAATCGGTAGAGCGTCAGACACCATGCTTTGCAGCATAGAGTTATGGCTCTTTACATTCTGAGTTAAAATCCTGCCGGTTAGCTTTGCCTTTCATCCTTACGGGGATGATAAAATAAAGTACCAGTCATACACTGGGGTTGACTTAATCGACTTTCTCCTCCTCCCCATCAGAATGTTGGCCTTGTGCCTAAAGTAAAAACTATTATTAGAAAAGGTTGATTGGCAGAATTGGTAGATCGTCGGACATGCTTTGTAGCATAGAGTTGTGTCTCTTTACACTCTGAGTTCAAATGCTGTCGAGTTTAGATTTGCTTTTCCTCCTTACAGGATCAATAATATAAAGTACCAGTCACACACTGGGGTCGATTTAATCGACCCCCCCCCCCCCCAAAAAAAAAAATTGCTGGCCTTGTGCCTAAGATAGAACAATTGTTTAAAAATAAAAAGGAAGTAGGATGAGGCAGAACCAGCTTTGTCCGGTTCGATACAATATGTCTCATACCTTATATGGTATGCTTTTA
>OZ024762.1:24522702-24540202 GCA_964016885.1 Eledone cirrhosa
GGTAATTGGGGGTGGGTTTGTATTTGAAAAGGGGTTTGAAATACATTCATTTTCAATAGATTTTCATTTTTCTCTAACAAATTATTGTAAGCATTATATCTTTGATGTTAGTTATGAGGTTGGGGGATTTTTTTTTCTCTTAAGAACAAAAATTTAGATGATAGAAAATAGCAGAATACAGGGACCTTTCATGTTACTCTACTTTGCATTTTCAAAATTCAATCACCATTAATATTCTTTTCTTTACCTGAGGTACGAGATCTAAAAAAAAAAATTAAAAAATAGGTTTTCATTTCTTATTAAACCAATGAATAAACATAAGATATTGTTTTTGTTTTTGAACTCCCCAATCTTATCAGTATTAATGTATTGTATTCAAAAGAATTCCTAGCTTTATAAAAGAAACGAAACTATATATATATATATATATATATATATATATATATATATATATATATACGTGTGTTTAATGGTAGCTATGGTGCTTCCATAGGCGGTATGCCAAAATTAGCACTCAATATTCATACAGAGCAGAGTGTGGATAGTATAAATAAACGAAAAATCAGTGATTCGTCTGGACCCAGTTTATTGCGTGTTACAATTGTTTCACCGGCAGGTAGCTCGAGACATGGCCCCTGTATGGATCTGGCTGATTCTACGGCTGCAGATTCCTTTGGACACAAAGAAAATTTGCTCCGAACGAATTGCATGTGTCTGAAGGAATCTGCAGCCGTAGAATCAGCCAGATCCATACAGGGGCCATGTCTCGAGCTACCTGCCGGCGAAACAATTGTAATACGCAATAAACTGAGTCCAGATGCATCACTGATTTTTCGTTTTTTTATACTATATATATATATATATATATATATATATATATATATATATATATATATATATATACGCATACACAACACACACATTAAAAAAGTGACCTTTCTTAGACATTAATAAGAGGTCATTAGCGCCTGAAGAAAGGTCACATTTTTTATGCCTATTGTTATATATATATATATGTATGTATATATATATATATATATATGTATATACATGTATGTATATACATGTGTGTGTATATATATGTATGTGTATATATATATATGTATGTGTATCTATATTTATATATATATGTATCTATCTATCTATATATATATATATAGATAGATACATATATATATTTGTGTATATATATATATACATTACTCCGGAGTAACCAAACCAACCTGCGCACTTCGTCGAGTGCTCCAGCCTGCATACTGAGGTGTTGGTATACAACCAACATATACTCAAAATTTATATATATATATATATATATATATATATATATATTTTGTATATTTATAAATATACATATATATATGTGTGTGTATATATATATATATATATGAAGTACAGGTGGCCCAGATAGATTATATAACTGGATAGTCTTTTATCATATACAAAAAAAAAAACAAAGCAAAATCATTACAACAAAAATCAGAAGTATTTAGATATATAGATATCCCGTTTTCCTGTCCTATTAAAAAAAGAAGTCAACTTTATATAAATAATGTTTTTTTAATAGAAATATTGCATCTCTCTCTCTCTCTCTATATATATATATATATATATATTCATACAGAGAGAGAGAGAAAGAGATGTTGATATTAAAATAGACATAGAAAAGTAGACTGTTTCAGGATGAAAAATAATAGAAGCAATTTTAATATACCTCATGTTTCAGTTGGCTTCTGTCTTTCTAGAAAGTATTTTAATTGAAACACACATGCATACAAAAATAATATTAAAAAGGTGATATCAAAAACTGAATATTTTACTAAAAGTGAAAGCATTATAATGGTAGATAGAGAGTTTATTGTGCACAGCAGGGGATATTTACTGTCTGAAGGTTTTTACCTTAAATATCCCTAAATGGCTTGAACTATACATTAACATATGTATGTATATATATATATATATATATATATATATATATATATATATATATATAAACATGTGTATGTATACATGTGTACATATATCTATATATATATATATATATAAATGTGTGTGTATGTATGTATATATGTATGCATATGTATATATACATGTGTACATATATATGTATGCATATTTATATATAAATATATATATATATAATTACATTGTATATATAATTACATTAATAGTAAATCAGAATGTGAATAATTAAACACTATATTGTAGAAAAGTAAGTAATGAATTAAAATAATTTATTATTATTGTTATTATTATTATTATTATTATTATAAATTTTCAGTGCAGTCCTTGCCTTATTGTGTGTTGTTTGGATGTTTGAGTGCAATGTAAAGATTAAAAATATGTAACGTTTTAAATCCAATAAGTTTACTTCTTATTCTTAACATTACAAGATAACTACAAAATTGAAAAATTTTGGACAAAATTTAGTTCCAGAATTTAGTTTGGCAGAATCTTTAGGCCATCTGGTTGTATGCTTCAGGACTTTATTTACCTAATGGCTCTATGAGTTCAAATTTGAATGAGGCCAAACTTACCGTAGGACTTAATTTGGGTAATGGTACTCTGAGTTCAAATTTTACCTTTCATCTTTTTGAAGTTGATAAATGAAGTTACACATTAGAGCATGGACGGGGTGCTTTTTACTGTGATCCCAAGTACATGTACTAATAGCTGATAGTATGGTCCCAAGTTTAACCCTATACCATTTACATTACTCTATATTTACTATTGTATTTTCATAGTAAACACTTTATCTCACATAATATTGAATCTATGAGATTTTGATATTATTTATTTTGAGAACAATACCTTAACATCAGTGTGAGCGGCCAGTTACAGCCAGTTTGAACAGAAAGAGGTTAGAGAATACTGGCCGGATACGGCCCATTTAAATGCTAAAGGGTGAAAGTAGCACTAGGTCTATTTCATTGTTTGATCTGTAGATTATTGTTGCTATTGAATATCCATCAATATCTACCTTTGATCAAGGGGACTTGTACCTAGTTTGACCTACTATAAATAGCAGCTAAATATTTCTCTCTTAAATTGCAATCTTTCTAAATATACAAAGCCACTGGTTAGTTATGGCTGAAATATCTTAAATCCTTTGGAGACGACAGGGCTGATTTATTGGCCTTATAATACAAGCCTTGAGATTAGCTGGCTGGTCTTCGTACCTGCCAATCAGATTGCTTCTTGCACATCTGGGCCTTTCAATGGCAGCTTCCATGATAGATTGGTGTGTTCTGTGATTTATCTATCATGCACTTTATTTTTTTATAATGTTTCTTTGAAAATAAGTGCATGCCCTCTGTAGGGCTTGTGAAAAGGGTTCCGTCTCTAAAGGATTATAAAAGGGTTGATGTGGGACTAATCTGTAGTACTTTGTTCTGCAAACAAACGAGAGCTTTTACAGTATTGTTTGTTTGATCTGCTATCAATAGCAGTAAAATCTCTCTCACTTTCTCTCAAATTCACTAGGTGGTCATGTGTGAATTGTTGATTCAAGTCTGAACTGGGGTTAAAAAAAAAACAAGACAAACGACCACACTAAGTCAAGCCATGTCTGCACTGAATTTCTTCATTCATTCTCTTGGTTATTATTTTAGTGAAATAGTGAAATGTATATAATAGATTAAGGTACTGTTAGTTTACGTGGGGTTTGGTTTATTAATGCTGCAGTGTTTTATGAGTTTCATGAATTATAGTCGTCAGGCCTGCTAAGACTCGAAATTCACTACATTCATCTGTTTATATCTATATATATAAATATATATATATAAAAACACATGTTCATATATGTATATATATATATATATATATATATATATATATATATATATATATATATATATATATATATATATATATATAAGGAGATAAAAATCTTTTTGAATAATCCCAACAGCTTTTATAAAAAATCCAGTTAAAAAATTTAGAAGTAGACTTAGGAATGATGAAAATAAATAAAATAGGTTTAAATCTGAAAAATAATGAAGCAATAGTCTTTAAAAATCTTACTTTAAATACTTAAAATAAATTTTTAACTATTTCTTACAAATCAATTTTCTTTCCTCTTTTTTTTTTACCATATATATATATATATATGCATATATATATGTGTATATATATATATATATAATATATATATTAAATTTTTTTTTTTTTTTTGAATGTGTGTCTTCTAAAACTGCTGTGATTTCTAAACTTAGGTGAACAATGCCACTGCCCGTGTTATGACCAAAAAAGCCGTTAACCCCGCAATTCCAAATGGTAAGGTACCGTTTTGTTCTTGTCTCTTTGACGAGCAGAACAGAACAGCACATAAAGCAAGCAGCAATTTTTAATAAGAAAGAAAACGCAAACAAACAAAAAAAATACAAAAACAACAACTACAAAAATATTTGGAAAAATTGGAGGTGGGATGGAATACAAAAAAAAAACAACAAACAATTAATTATTTCATTATACAAAATCCCAAAACACAATTATTTCCAACTCTTCCCCTTACCTACCCCCTACACAAATGAAAAATTCATGGGGCCGAACAACCAGTCAACAAATCCTTATTTGAGTTTTAATAACCCCGACCCTTTTTTTCACCCTCCTTGGTTTTCAATTTTTTCCCCCCCATACCTGTATTTTTCACTCGATCCCACTCCAAACTTTTTAAAAACACACAAACGACGACCTATTCTTATGAAACCATTCCATTCACTAATATCAATTTCTTCTCCTCCCGACCCAATTCTTGCTGAATCTTTTAAATATAATTCTATTTATATTTATCATATACTTTTTATTTTTAATTAAGTACTTATTTTTTTCTTCCCATTAGTATATATTTCCTTTTAAGGTCATGTAGTCAAATATTTAAACTATTCGAGTTGTCTTGGAAACATTCTAATTAATATTCTATTTATTAATTAAACAATAATTTTATTTATTAATTAAACAACAATTACTGAATTCCTATTTAGTAATTTTTTGCTAATTGTAACTAAAATCCGTAGGGTTTAATAAACCTAAAACTATTTTTACTTTGCAAATTAAATCTTACTGCAAAATCTTTTAATATGAATGTAATGTGTTTGATAACATTCCTGTTTCAAATTAATAAGAGTCATAAGCCAAAAGAATAATTATAATAGGACAAAGGGAGCAGATATGTCAGGGGGTCTTTGAATTTCTAGTATATCTATAAACAAACAATAACTGCACAGGCACCAACTCCTTGAATCACATCTGATCCAGCTCACTAGTTTAGGAATGTAATATATATATATGTATACATATATATATATATATATATATATATATATATATATATATATATATATATGCATATGTGTATATATATATATATATATATATATATATATATATGCATATGTATGCATATATATATATGCATATGTATGCGTATATATGCATATGTATGCGTATATATATGTATGCATACGTACGCATATATATGTATGTATACATATATATATATATGTATGTGTGTATTTATGCATATATAAGTATGTATGTATATACATATATATATATATGTGTATATATATATATATTTTATGTATATGTATGCATATATATGTATTTATACATATGTATATGTATGCACACATGTGTGTGTGTGTATATATATATATATATATATAGTCAGAATCAAGGAGTGTACAACTAGTATATAATTGTTTCTACTTTTGGCACAAGGCCAGCAATTCACCAGTAGGTTACTGGTACTTTATACAACTAGTACATAATAAACACTTAGTTTATAACTTCTAGTCAAACTTATCTATTTAGTATTTAAAGTCAGGCATTACATAAGCACCTGAGAATCTCTCTTAGTATATTTTATTGTGTATTGATATGTGTGTGTTTGTGTATGTATAAATATATGCTTGATTAAAATTCTTGACTATACAAACTTTCAGCTAATTAATTAATTGAGAAATTAATTAATTAATTTTAAAAAATATTTTCATTGCATCAAATATCTTTTGTAGCTTTTCATTTTCGTTACTAAATTGAAAATTATCCTTTCTTTTTGTTTGTGTTTGTTTGTGCTTGTGACCATATATGGCATATATATTCAATATATGTGTGCGTGTATATATATATATATATATATATATATATTTATATATATATATATATATATATATATATATATATATTTATATATTTATATATTTATATATATATATATATATATATATATATATATATATATATATTTATATATATATATATATATATATTTATATATATATATTTATTTATTTATATATATATATTTATATATATATATTTATTTATATATATATATATATATATTTATTTATATATATATTTATTTATATATATATTTATTTATATATATATATATATATTTATTTATATATATATTTATTTATATATATATTTATATATATATATATACATGTATATTTGTATGTATATATATGGCATATAAATTATACAATATGTATACGCACATATGTTTGTATGTATGTATATACTTTTGTATGTCCTCAGCAACCCAAGTGATATTTGGTGCTATCGAAAAGTTTTACTGTATTAAATTGCATGTTTGTATAGTTATGAATTGAATGCTGCATATTTATATACATATCTTCATAATATACACACTACATACACACAAACATATACACACCTGCCTTATTTAGTTATTAATCATGCTCAATGGCTGAAAAATATAGCTAAATTTTTGAATTGTAATGTCTAATTTTTCTACCAATTTAAAAATCATTCTTTTTTTTTTTAACATAAATATTATAATTATTATTATTTTATCATTGTGAATTGGCATTTATCAGTAGTGTGTCAGACAACATGCTTTGTGGCATAGAGTTACTTCACTTTACTTTCTGAGTTCAAATCCTGTCAAGGTTAGCTTTGCCTTTCATTCTTCTGATGTTGATAAAATAATGTACCAGTAAAATAGTCAATTAACGCTTCCTCCTTAATTGCTGGCTGTGTGTCAAATTTAGAAAACAATATTATTGTATTACCAAAGAAGTGTTTATCAAGTCACTATAGCAACCAGCTTTCCTTTGCATTTAGCTTCTACCTTCAATTTCAAATGGAAAGTTTTTGCAACTTAGATCTGTTTATATCCAACTAAGTTGGTAATGTAAGGTCCCGTAACTCTTGATAGAATCGTAGGGGTACCATATTGACATACAGCAATTCTTGGCCATTTTAAGCCTGGCAAAGGCCATCCATCTTCAGGCCTGGGGACTGCAGATTTCTTCCAGAGAAAGAGAGGAAATGAGAAAGCGTTATAGAGGAAAAATTGGCCTCAGTACTAAACTGGTATTTTTTTATTGACCTCGAAAGGATGAAAGGCAATGTTGACTTTGGTGGGATTTGAACTCAGTGAGCAGAGAGCCGGAACGAATACCGCAAAGCATTCTATCCAATGTTCTAATGACTCTACCAATTAACTGCCTATTATATGTGTATATTATATTCTATAACCACATAACACATGGCTAATGCTCATATGATTAGATTGGACAAAGAAAACAATGTTTCCATTGGTCTTTTCATTGTTGATTCTTTATGCCAGTCGCAATTCTTGGCGTTTATGCATGTGTGTATTGCCAATTGCATAACTATAGCAATGATTAATTTTTCATAACTTTTGCAGAAATTTAAATCAAACATCATAGGGTTAAAACGGCATGTACCTTTTAATTTTCTCTTAAATAAAATATCTATCATATGTGAAAAGAAAAGAGTGGTGCTCTTCCTAAAGCTAAGTGCTATTTAAAACCCATACATAAATACATATATATATAGTCCAAGGAAACACAAATAGAAGTACAAAAAGTCTTGTTACTTTCACACTTTATATGGGAAAGGGAAAATAAAGTTTGACGTTTCGGTCTTTAGCCCTTCTTCAGGAGTAAAAAAATAGAGACAGGATCACAAAGGATTGATACAGAAAATAAAAGGTAGACTAAGTATATATATATATTTATATATATATACCCTCAAGGCACACACATACATATATACATATGTGTGTGTTATTAGAATGGCACTTGACTAGATAAATATATAGATACTCATATAAAATAAGCAAAAATTGTAATATTAAATTTACATTAACTAAGTTCATTTTTAACTTAAAAAAAAAACAACGAAGAATTAAAGTAAATTATTTCAAAATTTTCATTTTTAATACTCCTAAATGAAGTGGGTATACCAGGTGGTTGTGGCAGTTAGATTTTAGCTTTTATATATAATAAAATACAATATAGTATATGGTATTTCATAATACATAGAAAGAAGATCTATAAGATAAAATCAATAAAATTAAATTATAAATATAATTTTTTTTTCTAAATTTGTTTATTCTTTTAATTAATTATTAATATTTATTATATTTATCTGAATGATTTTTTTTTTTTTTGCTAATCTGACAAAACTATGTAAATGTATTTATCTCTCTGACTAACAAAATTTTATTTAATATTCTACCGACCAATTTTATATATATATATATGGTGTATATGTATGTATATATATATATATATATATATATAAATATATATATATATATATATATATATATATAAATTTATATATATATATATAAATTTATATATATATATATAAATATATATATATATATATATATAAATTTATATATATATATATAAATTTATATATATATATATAAATATATATATATATATATATATATATATATATATATATATATATATGGTGTATATGTATATATATATGCATGTATATGTATATGTATATATATATATATGTATATGTGTATATGTATAATAAATAAGGAATGGTTTTAAAAAATTGAATCAATGAGGAAGGAAATTCGTACATAAAATATTATTCTAATATTCAATTCACCAAATCTTTTCAAATTATTTTTTTTTTTAAATCTTTTTTTTTTTTGCAAATTTAACATTTTTCTAAAAAAGATTTTTCTTTCCTTTTCCTTACACTACTTTCAGTTCTCTCTCATTCTCTCTCTCTCTCCGTATAGTAATTAATATTAATGAATTGGTAGTTTTTTTATGTTTTTTTTTGTGAATGTGGCTGATTATCCGGTTGAGCTACTCAATTATTTTTCATTTCAATTTCATTTTTTTTTTCCTTTCTTAAGTTTGATCCGTCTTATCTTAAATGAATGTGTGTACGCATGTTAGCTATTTTAATGCCTACACATATGTCTTACCCTGCCCTCATTATTAAATGCAAGAATGCAAAACAGAAAAACAAAAAAAAATTATTATTATTATTATTATTATTATTATTATTATTAAATATTTTCAGATTTCTTTCCTTCTTTCTTTCTGTCCCTTTTCATCACCCCCTACTGCCTTGACTCCCTTTTAAAAACCTTTAAAAAAATAAGCAAAGAACTGAACCTATATTTTATGCTTAAAAAACCTTCTTGTGGTTCTGAAATATTTACTGTTGTTTTGATATGTTCTGATTAAATTTTAAAATAATCCTGAATTTGGAAGGGTTCAGTAGAATAACTTTTGTCATTGATTTGACAAAATATCATCATCATTATCACTTTAACGTCCATTAGACGTGTCGTCTGCGTCAAGAGACAAGTCTGGCCAGGATTAGCCATGCGGTATCTTGTTCTGACAGGACTGTAAATTTGGCCAGGGTTTTTACAGCTAGATGCCCTTCCTAACACCAACCACATTTATATTGTGCAAAATGTTTCTTACAGTTATTGAAAGTAGCACTGTAAAGTTGTGCGGTGAGATTTTAGCTTCAGCCAAGGGCATGTGTGCAGGGAAAGTATTGCACAATCATGACCTTTTGTATTCAAAGCCTATGGACATTCTTATCTATACCAAAAAATTCAATAACAATAAGTTAAATGTCAGGTGAAATTTCTATCATGTTATCAAAATTAGTGAAGAAACATGTCCTAGTGGTAAGGGTGTGGGACTTATCACCATAATGTTGTAGGTTTGATTCCCAGATGGGTTATGTATTGTGTTCTTGTGCAAGTCACTTTATTTCATGTTGCTCCAGCTGTAGAAATGAGTTGCGACGTCTCTGGTGTCAAAAGCTGTATCGGTCATTGCCTTTCCCTTGGACAACATCGGTGGCGTGGAGAGAGGAGACTGGTATGCATTGGTGACATCTGGTCTTCCTCAAACAACCTTGCCCAGGCTTGTGCCTCAGAGGAAAACTTTCTAGGTGCAAAACCATGGTCATCCGTGACCGAGTGGGGCCAAAGCAAAGCAACAATTGATAAATATGCAAAATGTATTTGATAAGCAAAGAATATGCCAAGGAAAATTGACGAGATAGGTATAGTTTAAAATCCCTGTATTCTAATTAAATAATTATAGAAAACCGGTCTTTTTTTTTTGGTATTATTTATTTATTTATTTATTTACACTACCTCCCCGCCCCTGCTCCATTCTAACCCCATCTTTTGCCCTCTACCATATCACTCACCCTACTCAATCTACCGTCCCCTCTCTCAACCCTACCACCTTCCATGGAATTTAAACCTAAATCTCCCCTTTTTTCCACGCGACATATATACACGTGTGTGTGTATATATATATATAAATATAAATATATCTATCTATATGTGTGTGTATATATATGTATAAATATATATATATATTATATATATGATATATATATATATATACACACACATGTGTATATGTCTGCCTTGTTTTTTTTTTTAGTGGGGGTACTATTCAACATTTTTTTTAAAGGGGGGATAACCAAAAGAAAAAAAGAAAAAAGAAAAATATATATATATTCCTTACAAGAACAATACCCTACCAACACCTTTTATAATAACTTAAAAAGAAAAAAAAACACCTACAGAAACGCTAAAAAAAAACCACAACAAACACATCTGACTTTTAATTGGTGCATCATTCTGTGTCCTTGTGCCTAGTTTTTCTCCGTCGATGCCGTCTGCTGCATGTTCTATGTGATGTTGCGTTCTGCCTTGATTAAACAACATTTTATTATTATTATTATTATTATTATTATTATTATTATTATTATTACTACTATTTTTATTATCATTATTATTATTATTATTATTATTATCATTATTATACATATACCTATTTTATTATTATTATAATTAATCCTATATTATCGACAACTTATACCTTTTGTGTGTGTATATGTTTGCTCGTGTTTGTCTGTCTGTGTGTGTATATATGTATTTATATATATGAATATATATATACATATATACCTACATACATACACACATACATGCATATATATACACACATAGACATATAAATATATATATATATATATATATATATATATATATATATATATATATATTGAAAGCAATGAAGTTGGTTTCTTTTGTTCATATATAAAGAAGATACTTTAATATGAACAAATCTCATATATATACATATATGTGTGTATATATATACATGTATATGTATATATATATATATGTACATTTATCTATATATATATATATATATATATATATATATATATATATATATGGATATGAATGTGTGTGTGTATGTATATATATATATTTTATGCATACACACATACATAATTGTGTTTGTACATGTGTGTATACAAATACATACATATACATATATATATATATACACATACATTGATTCATACAGAAATACAATATATAACAATATTTGTTTTATATTAAAAAAAAATACAAAGACATTAAAAATATTTTTTTTTTTTTTTACATTTTTTTTTTCCTTTTTTGCCCAATTGAAATTTGCTCCTGAAGCCTTGATTTTTTGATTTGAGATTTTTTTCTTCCATTCTACACTTTAATATACCATTATTTTAGTATTTATACATAGATATATATCCTCCTTTCCTTGGTACACTCTGTTTATATAGCTTGTCTTACCAAATCATTCTTTTTTACCTTAACACTTTTAAACCTGTAGTAATGAATGAATGAATAAGTAACTCTATTCCATTAGATTCTGCATATCCTTTGAAATTTTAATATATATATATATATATATATATATATATATATATATATGATTTTATATATATATACTTGATACAATATATATATCGCATATTTTACCTATGGTTCTTATATATTTGATATATATTTATCCTTATCAAACCCTCTTTGGATTTTAGTCTTCAAATTTATCATTATTACTATATATATATATATATATATACATACATAGTAATATGTATATAGAAATATGTATATGAATATATATATATATATATATATATTCTATTGCATAATATTTCAGCTTTTCACTATGTTCGTTTCACATCATTAAAATTTATTATGACATACAATTTTTGCAATTCATTAATTAAATTAGGTTTCAATATTTTTTTCTTTGGTTATTATTATTATTATTGTTAATTGTTTTATTTTCCACATTATTTCCGTTTTCATCTTCGCATTCCTCCATCCATCTCTTCTTCTTCATGAATCAATCAATCTCTCTCTCTATATATATACATCTATCTTATTGATTCCAGTGACATGCAGAATGACTGTGACTTTGAAGTTTGGTTGGCAGCAGATCAGGAGACTGTCTGACAAGTAGCACCTGCTGCATCTGCTGCTGCTGGTTTAAACTTCAAAGTGACTTAGTTAACTGGCATCTCCTATTTGAATCAACTATTCAGACTCTACATCTGTATTGAGCACTTTATCAGCTTCTGTTTCTTTCGTAAACAGACAACCATGTATCTATTTCTATATCTCTCTCTCTCTCTCTCTCTCTATATATATATATATATATATATATATATATATATATAATATATAAGATCAAAAGATGGTTAAATGAGTTCCATGTATTTTATTATGCGCATTTCAAAAACAAATATCATCATGCAATAACATTTGTGTTTTCATCAGATAAAATATGAGGACATGATATGAAGGTTAAAAACACTTGTGGATAGTGCAGTTTTAAATCAACATATCTATATCAACATATATATATATATTATATATATACATTCATTTTATTATAAAAATGACTTCTACAGGACAAGGACAGTTTCATATGTAAGAAATCAAGTGGAATGTCAAGACTTTTCTGTTGATTTTTTATGAATGAAACAGTTCTTTTCCTGTAGGAGTCATTTCTATAATAAAATGAATATACCCATAGACTTCTAACATATTAAGTACCTTTTTAACAGTGGTCACTTTCCAATTTACATTAAGATCTTACATATATATATATATATATATACTTAGCTATCTATCAACCTATCTGTCTTTCAGTATATATACAGTGTTCCCCAAAAATGTATACACACTTTGATTACCTGTGCAAACAACATTCATTAGTTGAACTGTGCATATATTTTTGGGCACACCCTGTGTTTGTCTATATATGCATGTATCATCATCCATTCATCATTTCATTTTACGTCCGCTTTTTCCCAGCTTGCAAGAGTGGGACGGGAACTGATTCTGGCTTGATTTCTACAGCTGGATGCCCTTCCTAACACCAACCTCATTTACAGTGAGTGCTGGGTGCTTTTTTGCAGTGGCACCTCCACGACCACTTTGCAGTGGAATGATATGGACCCCAGTCCCTATCATCTCATTTCTACAGCTGAGTAAACTGGAGCAATGTGAAATAAAGTGTCTTGCTCAAGGAAACAACACATTACCCGGTCTGAGAATTGAACTCACAACCTTTCGATTGCAAGGCCAATGCTCTAACCACTAAGCCATGTGCCTCCATCACACATATATATATATATATATATATATATATATATATATATATATTAAAATAACAGATTAAAGTTTAAGCAAAGAATCGATGCTTTCACCCTTATATATATATATATCATCTTTCTCTCTCTTGTTCTCTCTCTTTCTCTCGTTCTCTCTCTCTTTCAAATATTGTTTCTAATAATTTAATAATTTATTTTTTTAAATTTCACTGAATTTCTTTCTAGTATTATTTATGTTACCATTTTCCATATTCCCAATATAATCACAAAGACTTTCTTTTATATATATTTTTGCTCTTTATAGTTATTTTTTTTACTACATTCAATTTCATTTCATTTTATTTCAAAGAAAGAAGGAAATTGCAAAAAAAAAAAAAAAATCCAATAAAAAAAAAAGCAAAATTAAAACATTCTCTTTTTAAAACATTTTTAATTAATTAAATTAGTTATTTGTGATTAATTAATGGAATTGAAGAGTAGAGTAGAAGACAAAAAAATCATATTTGGTTTTGCTTTTTGCTCAATTATTCATTCATTCCTGTTAATTTTACCATTATATATATGTGTATATATATATGTATATATATATATATATATATATATATATATATACGTATATATATATATATATGTGTGTGTGTGTATATATGTGTGTGTATATATATGTATGTACATTTATGTATATATATATATATATGTGTGTGTGTATATATATGTATGTACATTTATGTATATATATATATATATGTGTGTATATATATGTATGTACATTTATGTATATATATATATATATATATATATATGTGTGTATATATATGTATGTACATTTATGTATATATATATATGTGTGTATATATATGTACATTTATGTATATATATATATATGTGTGTGTGTGTGTGTGTATACATATATAGATATACACATATATTTACACACACACATGAATGTATGTACTTGTATATCTGCATTCTATATGTGTTAGTATCTATGCATATATATATATGTGTATATATACAATCTTTTCGTATATATATATATATATATATATGCACATATACACATATATATATCTATCAATAATATATTACTTTTGTATTCCTACTTATGTCTGTACACTTAAACCATTTGTTTAATTTAATTTTGACATACTGGCTGATTAGACACTAAGTAAACATTGTATTGAATGTTTCAGCATGTATTTATCTCCCTTTCTTCAAAGTTTTTTTTATTCACAACACATTGCCTTGGTCTGTAGGGTACTTTCAAGAAAGAAAAAAAGAAAAAAACATTTTTGCTATTAATTTCCGTTAGATAATACTATTGTTGTTGATATTATCATTAATATCATATCAGGATTATTATTATTATATCAGTATTATTTATTATTTCATTGTTATTATTATTATTATTATTATTATTATTATTATTATTCTTGGAGTCCCGTCATTGATGTTATTTAACTGGAAAGTTTGTTCAAATGAATATCAAGCCACTACTTGCAGCCTCTCAGATATTCAGGACGTATCAGAGGATTGTTGCTGTTCCCAGCAAACATGCCTTTTGAAGTGTTCCAAAAAGGGGGGCTGGACTAATCTTCTTTAACCATCCTTGAAAACTCTTCAAGATAGTACCTAGTGCGCCTATGACAATCGGGACGGCCTTCATCTCATGCCAGTCCCAAATCCTTTAATTAGCCCCCAGTCTTTTTTAATTCCTACTTTAAATCCTGGTATCAGTTAATTTTCTCCTTCTCCTTTTCTTGCATTCTTGTGTCAAATGGGCAGGCTACTACAAGCAGGCACAATCTTTTTTCCTTGTCCAAAACCACCAGGTCAGGCCTATTGTGTTCTAATTTCTTGTCTGTCTGTATCCTGAAATCCCACAGCATCTTCACCTGATCATTTTCTATCACCTACTCTGGCTTATGCTCATACCACTTCTCAGAATGTGGTAAATTGTTTAGTTTGCATAGATGCCAGTGGATCACCTTTCCTGTTATATCATGATTATTATTATTGGTGGATTGGCAATATCGGTAGAGGGTTGGACGCCTTCTTTGACACATAGAGTTATGGCCTTTTCCATTCTGAGTTCAAATCCCACCGAGGTTAACTTTGCCTTTTATCCTTACGGGGTCGATAAAATAAAGCACCAGTAATACACTTGGATAATTGCCGGCCTTGTGTCAAATGTAGAAACAATTATTATTATTTAAATTCTGAGTTCAAATCTCGCCAAGGTTAGCTTTGCCTTTCATCCTTACTACTTTATCGATAAAATAAAGTACCAGTAGCAAACTGGGGTTGATAAATCTCGAATACCAGTAGCATACTGGGGTTGATAAAATAGAGTACCAGTAGTGATTTGGGGTTGATAAAATAGAGTAAGAGTAATGAACTGGGGTTGATAAAATAAAGTAAGAGTAATGGACTGGGTTCATAAATCAGAGTACCAGTAGCGAAATGGGGTCGATTTAATCGACTTTCCCTTCACCTACAATTGCTGGCCTTGGGCCTAAATCAGAAATTATTAATATTATTATTAATATTATTGTTAATTCAAGTACGGTTATATTTTGGGGGATAACAAGTCATATTGCGAAAGTCTTATTCTTTTGGTGGTTTGAGTATTTAGTAGTGCTTTTGTCCTCTAAACACTTACCTGCTTTTGGGGTAATTTGGTGCTTCATTACTTATAGGTACATGGCCTTCAGTTTCTTTATCTCTTTCTCTTTGAATCTGTGTGTATGTATATGCATATATATAGTGTCTATATATATATACATATATAGATGCGTGTGTGCATAAAGAGAGAGAGCGGAAGACCCATCTACACACAAATGTGTGTATACATGAATTTATGTGTGGGCATCTGATAAAATGAATGTGTGTTTAATGTATGTATGCATATATATATATATATATATATATATATATATATATATATATATATATATATATATGTATGTATGCATGTTTAATTTGTACAATTGCTGCATGCTGCTTGAATTGAAGTCAAGAATTTCTTTTCACCCATCCACCCTGACCATCACCAACTACTACCACTACTACTACTTTTCATCTCAGCTTCCAATATATCTACAGCTGTTCATCTTTCTTCTCCTCTTCCTCCTCCCCCTCCTCCACCGTCTCCTCCTTCCTATTCTTTGTTATTTTCTTCTTTTTCTTCTCCTCTCCTTCTTTATCTTCGTTTCCTCCTCCTCCTTCTTCTCCTTCTTCTTCTTCTTCTTCTTCTTCTTCTTCTTCTTCTTCTTCTTCTTCTTCTTCTTCTATCATCATCATTATTGCTGTGGCCATCTCATCTGCAACATTGTCTTCCTCTTCACCCCCATTGTTCTTCCTCGTCCCCTTCCTCTTTTCCTCTTCCTCTTCTGTAGAATATCTATTTACTTCCCTTAGATGTTGCCACCTCCTATTGAAATTCAGTATGGTGGTCACGACTCCAAATATTTTACTTTGCGCTGTTTCTCGTTCTTGTGGAGAGCAGCAGAAATTTTTCCAATACCTTTATTCTTATCCCCCCCCCCTCTTCTCTGATGTTCTTAAAGTTTTCCCCCCTTTTTCCTTCTTCTCTGATGTTTTTAAAATTTTTCCCTCCTTTTTCCTTCTGCTCTTCTCTGATGTTCTTAAAGTTTTCCCCCCTTTTTCCTTCTCTTCTCTGATGTTCTTAAAGTTTTCCCCCCTTTTTCCTTCTCTTCTCTGATGTTTT
>OZ024762.1:24547702-24555202 GCA_964016885.1 Eledone cirrhosa
TGTGTACATGTGTCTGCATGTGTGTGTGTGTGTACATGTCTGCATGTGTGTGTGTGTGTGTACATGTGTCTGCATGTGTGTGTGTGTGTGAGTGTGTACATGTGTCTGCATGTGTGTCTGTGTGTACATGTGTCTGCATGTGTGTCTGTGTGAGTGTGTACATGTGTGTATCAGTTAACTGGTTGACAAAAGAAGTACCAGGTTTATGTGTTAGATCTGTTTTTAAAATGATTTACATCTGAGTGGTAAAAGATAAGGCCACATGCCAGTCATTTGAATCACCAAGATACTTACTTAACAATGACTTTGTGTGTGTGTGTTTGTGTGTGTTTGTTTGTGTGTGTGTTTGTGTGTGTGTGTGTGTATATATGTATGCTAGAAGGTAACAACTTGGCAGAATGGTTAGAACATCAGATAGAATGTTTTGCAGTATTCATTTCAGCTCTCTGCTCTCAAATCTCACTAAGGTCATCTTTGCCTTTCATCCATTTGAAGTCAATATAAAAAGTACCAGTCTAATACTGGGGTCGATTCTTCCTCTATAGCTCTTTCTCACTTTCTATCCTTCTCTGGAAGAATTCTGCTGTATTCTGACCTGGCGAGGGATGGGACCTGCAAGGTTTTAAAATGTAGATGAAACCCTGTAGATGAATGTGGTGCCCCTATGACTTAACCAGGAGCTGCGGGACTATACATACATATATACTATTGTATTTTCGTGGTACAGGCTTTATCTTACGTAATATAGAATCTATGAGATTTTAATATTATTTAATTTGAAAACAATACCTTAACATAAGTATGAGTGGCCAGTTATGGCCAGTTTGTACTGAAAGAGTTGACAGAAATCTGGCTGGATATGGCTGGAAGAAATCTACTGTAGTCAGATTTGGTGCGGGGATGGGCTCTGCCAGATTTTAAAATGCCCTAGATATGTTGTGTGTCTATACAGAGGCCCTATGACTCCCTCAACTGTTATAGGGCCATGGAGGCATACATGTATGTGTGTGTGTGTGTGCCCTTTACGGCTAATCCCTCAAAACTTGTTTCGTTGATCTGACTTGTATTGTTCTATTTTCAGTGGAGTGTATCACCAAGACCCCTTCTTAGCAGCGACATATGCAGCAGCTGATCGATATCAAGTAAGTGAACCCCTAATTCTCTCCTCTTTGTGTTGTTAATGTTTAACTCTAACGTTAGCTCTGATCCCTAATCAATTCTACCCCTCCCCTACTTTCCTCCCTGATGTTTTTACTGATATTTAACCCCAAATTTTCCTTAATTTGGCAGATCCCTAATCAATTCTAATCCTGCCCTTTTTTCATTTCTGTTACTTTTCCCTTATCTAGCAGATCCCTAATTCAGTCTTCTCTGGCCCTATTTTACTTTATATTTTTGTCCTTATTTAGCCCCTGATTGGCTCTCATCCAATAGATCCCTAATCCAGTCTACTGTAGCCCTATTTTCCTCTATGATAATTTTGTTGTTGTTGAACCCTAGGTCTGCTGTGATCCAGGAGTCCCACCCCTATATATAATATATGACATTCCAGGCCATAACTATCCCCTACCTTTTAATAGTTCTAGAAGCAACCCAAGATGTGGTTCTGGTTCTCAGCCCCATCTAGTTAAGGGCCGCCTGTGCCGAGATGGTGGTGGTGGTGGTGGTGGTGGGGAGGGTGCATCTGACTCATGCCACCATAGAAAAATAGATGCAGGATGATGATGTTCATCATCATCAGTGGTGCAGTGCTGGTGGGGGAGGGGGGGGGGGGGTGTGCATATGCACTACACCCCCTAAAAAAATATTGAGTTTGGCGCGCCCATTTGGCCTGTCCCTCCTTATAACGGAGCCATCCAGTTCCACACTGTAAATGTTGGTGTTAGGAAGGGCATCCAGCTGTAGAATACCCAGCTAAATTTAGTCTTTGTCGGAGCAAGGCACAGTGTGGCCAATTCTGGTCAAATTTGCCTCCCAGCATGGACAACCTGTTTAACCCTTGCAAGCATGGGAAATGGAAGCTAAATGGATATGATGATGATAATGATAATGATGTTGGAAAATCATGAACGTTTGCAGCCCATAAAAATGATAGGAGCAATATATTTATCTTGTGATGATGATGGTGGGGGCGATGAACATGTGTATATTTTTGTTTGCTGGATTGGCAGTATTGTTATTGCCCTTTACTTTCTGAGTTCAAATCCCACCGAGGTCAGCTTTGCCTTTCATCCTTATGGCGTTGATAAAATAAAGCACCAGTAACACACTGGGGGCAAATTTAATCGAATTTCCCCTCCCCCAAAATTGCTATAAAATTGCCATGTGCCTATAGTAGAAACAATTATTATTATTATCATTATTATAAGTAGCAGAGAGATTAGCAGTATCGGTAGAGGGTCGGACGCCATGCTTTGCAGCATAGAGTTATGCCCCTTTACGGTCTGAGTTCAAATCCCGCCGAGGTTAACTTTGCCTTTCATCCTTACGAGGTCGATAAAATAATGCAAAGGTCACGTACTGGGGTCTATTTAATCGACTTTCACCTCCCCCAAAAATTGCTGGCCTTGTGACTATACTAGAAATCATTATTTATAAGTACGAGTAATGCACTGGGGTCGATTTAATCAAATCTCCCCCCTCCCTCCCCGCCCCCAAAAAAACTTTGCTGGCCTTGTGCCTAAATCAGAAACCATAATTTTTATTTTTCTCTATTTTGCAGCTTGTTACAACCCAGCCATATGCAGCTGCAGGTTACGCAGCCGCGACACGCTATGCAATTCCCACAGTAGCAGCAACAGCAGCCACGTATGCTGCTGGGTAAGTTCCCCTTTTTTTTATTTTTTATTACCAGCCCCTGTTCCCCCCTGTATTTTTTTTTTCATTTACGTTTTGTTTTTGTTGATTATGCCAAAAAGATACGTTGTTCTTCCTACCACCACTACCACCAACACCACCGCCTCCATCATCGAATTTACCCCATCCCTTAACCTCAACCCGCCACCTCGAAGAAGTATAAACCTCTTGCTAGATGTCAATGTTTTCCATATATATTCTAATCAATTAACTCAAAGAAATTCTTTGATCTTTAATCAACCAGTCAGGTAACCAACACACACATATATATATTTATCCATATGTATTTCGCCTGATGATATAACTGATAAATATGGATTGCACTTATGTAAGATTGTCAGTCCATGAAACCTGTGGTTGCACAATGAATTATTGTGTGTATAGATCTAATAATGGTAATGATATATGTGTATAAATAAAGATGGATACAGTAAGAAACTGGTTCGACCTTTACTCACCAGAGTACTCAATACTTGGGGTAGTAGAGTGTGGTTATATGCTAGTTCCATTCAGTCTGCAACTAGCTTTTGAAAGGGTGGCAAAAGTTCAGCTGTCGGGGTCCTGACTTTTTCATATATATTTTATATCTATATATATATATATAAATCATCATCATCATCATCATCATTTCATTTTACGTCCGCTTTTTCCCTGCTTGCAAGGGTGGGACAGGAACTGATTCTGGCTTGGTTTCTACAGCTGGATGCCCTTCCTAACACCAACCTCATTTACAGTGAGTGCTTGGTGCTTTTTTGCCGTGGCACCTCCACGACCACTTTACAGTGGAATGATAGGGACCCCAGTCCCTATCATCTCATTTCTACAGCTGAGTAAACTGGAGCAATGTGAAATAAAGTGTCTTGTTCAAGGAAACAACACATCACCCGGTCTGAGAATTGAACTCACAACCTTTTGATATATATATATATATATACCTTGAAATATATATATATATATATATATACCTTGCGATCATTGAAAAAGATTGTGAGAGTGATAATGATACAGCGCTTCAGGACTGACATGTCCAATTCTTGCTAGCAGAGAAAGTGGACATTAACCCTTTAGCATTTACATTACTTTATATAGGCGGTGGATTGGCAGTATTGGTAGATTGTCGGATGCCATGCTTTGGCGCATAGAGTTACGGCCCTTGCCATTCTGAGTTCAAATCCCGCCGAGGTTAACTTTGCCTTTCATCCTTACGGGGTCGATAAAATAAAGTACCAGTAATACACTGGGTAATTGCTGGCCTTGTGCCTAGCGTAGAAACAATTACTTTATATATACTATTGTATTTTCACGGTAAAGACTTTATTTCCCATAATTATCTCATTAATGTCGAATCTCCGAGATTTTGATATCATTTATTTTGAGAACAATACTTCAATGTTGGAAGAGTGGCTGGTTACGGCCAGTTTGAACAGAAAGTGTTGAAAGAATTCTGGCCAGATTCAGCCAGTTTAAATGCTAAAGATGACAATGATGATACTCTGCTTCAGAACTGACATGGTCTCTGTAGACATGTCGAACCCATGCTAGCAGGGAAAATCGACATTAAGCCATGATGATGATGATAATGATATATATCGACCATCTGCATTATGTAATTATTCGGATATCATTATTCTCATTATCATCTAATGCCACAAGGGTGGTGGATTGGCAGTATCGGTAGAGGGTCTGACTCCATGGGTGGGGGATTGGCAGTATCGGTAGAGGGTCTGACTTCATGAGTGGGGGATTGGCAGTATCGGTAGAGGGTCTGACTCCATGGGTGGGGGATTGGCAGTATCGGTAGAGGGTCTGACACCATGGGTGGGGGATTGGCAGTATCGGTAGAGGGTCTGACACCATGGGTGGGGGATTGGCAGTATCGGTAGAGGGTCTGACACCATGGGTGGGGGATTGGCAGTATCGGTAGAGGGTCTGACACCAGGCTTTGCAAGCAAAGAGTTACAGTCCTTTATGATCTGAGTTCAAATCCCCTCGAGGTTCACTTTCATCCTTATGGGGTCGATAAAATAAAGTACCGGTAATACACTGGGATAATTTCTGGCCTTGTGCCAAAAGTTAAAATAATTATCATCTTATGCCACATTTTAAAGTTAAACATATTAGAATATATAAAAAAAAACATAATGAGCCAGTTTGGGAATTTCCCCATGGGGAGAGGGGCAGGGTCACTCTTATTATTTTAGATGTTTCTTTGTTTTTATCTGCTCTCTCCCCTGATTTAAGCCCCTCCCCTCTGTCCCAAGCCCCTCTGCCTCAAGCCCCTCCACTCATCTTAGAGCTCTCTTCTCCCTGCCGCATTATGTATTTGTGGTGGTGGTGGTGGTGGTGCTTGTGGTAGTATTGGTGGTGGTGGTGGTGTTGGTGATGTTGGTGGTGCTGAAGTGTATGTAGTCTTATCAAAGTTTACAAACACACCTCCTCCTCTACCTACTTCTCTTAAATTTGTTTTTGTTGTTGTTGCTGTTACCCCACCCCCCTCCCCATGGATTCGTCTGTCTGTCTGTTTGTCTGTTTATCTGGAAGGTTTTTTTTATTTTTTTTTATTTTTTTTTTACTCTTTACCCCAACTTTGTAATATTCCCTATTTCTGAGTTGTCAACTGTGTTTATGTGTGTGTATGTACATGTGTATGCACATATATATATATGTGTCATACTTGCACACATGGCTAAATATGTTCGTCTGTAACTAGATAGGTGTGTGTGTGTGTGTGTGTATATATACATATATATGATATATATGATATATATATATTATATTATATATATATATATTTTGCTGGCTCGTGTTGCTTGCATCTAGAAACTACACATTGACCACTTTATTTGTTAACCTTTCCTTCTTACTTGTGGCTTTTTATTCCAGTAACTCTCTCCCACTGCTACTTTCTCTCTTACTCTTACTCTCCACAACACTACAACTTTACACACTGCCCGCCCACCCATCCCTTGCAGTCACATACATGCACATACTTCACTGACCTACAAACACTCCATGCATTCACATAGTAAAAACCCCTTCGGTCTCGAATGACCATGGAGATTTGCACTGAGAAAGTTCCCTGCCGAGGCACAAGTCCTGGCAAGGTGCAAGGTTGTTTGCGGAAGACTAGCTTCGCCTAGTCATACCAGTCTCCCCTCTCCACACCACTGCTGTTGTCCAAGGGAAAGCAATGGTTGATACAGCTTGGCACCAGTGACATCACAACTCATTTCTACAGCTGAGTAAAGTGTGGAGCAACATCGAATAAAGTGTCTTGCTCAAGAACACAACGCAAAGCTTGGTCCGAGAATAGAACTCACAACCTCAGGATTTTAAGCCCGATTCTCTAACCATTAAGCCACGTGCCTTCACATACACATAGATACATCAATACACACATACACAGACATACACATAATTACACATAAACACACACATAGATTGCTCTGATTTCACCCATCTTGTAGGCCTGGAGCAATATGAAATGAAGTGTCTTGCTCAAAGTCATAACATCCTGCTAAAAATCAAAATCACGACCAAACAATTTTGAGACCAGCACCCTAACCACTAGAATGCAGGCCTTCACACATAAACACCCAGTCACACACCCACACAGAGAGACAACCCCACATATAAACACACATACATATACACACACTCACACCCAGTGCTGGATTTAGGACAAATGAGGCCCTGTGCTAGTTAAGTTTTGGTGCCCCTTACTTGGGCCCTGGAAGAGGTAAAACATTCTTTTGGCTGGCTGATGAGGCCCCTTCCTGGCCAACTGGTACCTGTGCTGAAGCACTTAGCTCTTTAGCATTTACATTACTCTATATATACTATTATATTTTCATGGTAAACATTATCTCACATAATATTGAATCTATGAGATTTTGATATTATTTATTTTGAGAACAATACCTTAACATCAGTATGAGTGGCCAGTTACGACATGATTGAACAGGAATTCTGGCCAGATACGGCCCCTTTAAATGCTAAAGTGTTAAGCACAACGACAAATCTGGTACTACTGACACCACAGGCACCTATAACTGCTGAAGGCCCTGATATAAATGGAAACTAAGTTATTCCAAACCAACCCTATCAATGAAACCAATCAAATATCCTCTCCTGATACCAATAGTCTGCCTGACTTAGGAAATAAGACCACACCAGACATAAATTGTAACTAATTACAGCATTCAGAACTCTCATATATACACATATATACACCAGGTCCAAACACAAAGGAGCCAAACTCCCACTGTCACTGCCTCTGTCTCTCCTGCTCTCCACATCTCTCACTATTGTGAGCAAATGTGGGCCCATGTGCTGGCCACCCCATAGCCACGGTGGACAGAATAGAGAAGGCGTTTCCACGGAGGATGATGAGGAAGATGCACTGGAAGAGCCATTCCAACTCTCGGGTCTCACACCTGCAGGTAGCCAACTCTGTGCCGATGGTGGAGAGTAGCGAGGTGGCACTGTATTTAGAACTAGTCCCCCAAAACAAATCCCAGCATAACAAAAGCCAAACCTCTGCTAATTACTGGTATGTAATATATATATATATATATATATATATATATATATATATATATCCATATGTGGCTGATGGCTGAGAGAAAGAAGTACTCAATACGT
>OZ024762.1:24557702-24572702 GCA_964016885.1 Eledone cirrhosa
TATTATTATTATTATTATTATTATTATTATTATTAATATTTGTCTCTACTTATGGCACAATGCCAGCAATTACCCCAGTGCATTAAGGCAAAGTCCTGCCGAGGTTAACTTTGCCTTTCATCCTTTCGGGATCTATAAAATAAAGTACCAGTAATGCACTGAGGTAATTGCTGGCCTTGTACCAAAAGTAGAAACAGTTATTATCATTATTATTACTATTATTATCATTATTATCATTATTATTATTATTATTATTATTATTATTATTATTATTATTATTATTACTATTACTACTATTATGACTTACTATTAGCAGTAGTAGTAGTAGTAGTAGTAGTAGTATATTTACTTCATATTCATCTACTCTAATTATATAATTATTGTTTTAATAACTATCCTAAGTTATATTATTAAAAATATAGTGCGTAGTCAGGAGTTTTACTGCTGTTAATTATTATTCTTCTCATCCATATTGTTACGATGATGATATGCTTGTCCTAGATTCATTGGTGTTAAACTACTGAATGTATTACAAGTCTCCTCCACTGGATAGAATGCTAGTCCATCACAGGGTTAACTCCCAGCTGCTGCCAGTATCGGTTTTCAGCTGAGTTCACTAATTAATCAACTTCCCTCAAAACTGTTATAGTCTCTTACCATGGGTTTCAATTCTTTGTCATGCCCATACTATCGGAGCTGTGGTCACTCAATTCTGAGAAGTAGTGGCTCTACCTGGAGCAACTCTCTGATCTCAGAGCTACAAATCTGTCCAGTGATTCTTCCTTGAGACATTCTAACCACATGCCCATAGTATTGGAACTGTCATCTCTCAATTCGGAGAAGTAGTGGCTCTTTCTAGAGTGACTCTCTGATCTCTGTGTTACACACTTTATCGAATAACATTAGTCCAAAGAATCTTCAAAGGAATCCCATTTCGGCCTGCAAATTAATGAATTAAGAAAGATAACCAACCTGGACAAAATTATCTTTCGGTCTTCTGAAAGAAAAGCCATCCATTTTGGAATCCTATTTGAATTAAAATCTTCCAACGTAATTTTAAAGAACCATCTTAGGTAACAAACTAATTAATAATTTTAGTAAATCCCTCAAAATTCTTCATTAACCTCTTCAGTGTCATAGACGAGATAATTTGTTCTAACATATTTGAACTCTTTTCCAACAGTTCATAACTTCAAAGCTAGATATGTATTGTTAATAAATATTTCTTTAAAAATATAGTCATTTTACAGGGGAGGAAAAAAAAACCCCCACCACAGCAACTGTAGCTGTGTAAAATATATGCAGCAGTAAGCAGGTTAATTAATTGAAATAAATTATTTCAGTAGATATATAGTCATGAAATGGCAAAATAGAACCAGGTATATGAAAAAATATATTTTCACAACTACACTCAGTTTTATTGAGTGTTATGGTTCGTGATTCCAGGCATAACTTTATGTATTGAAATTAGTTCTTTTCACTTACATACACTTAAATGGCAGTATTATTTAATATTAATAACTGATATTGTGCATAGCATATACAAAATTCATTATTATTATCATTATTATTATTATTATTATTATTATTATTATTTATCATTACTGCTACTACTCCTACTACTTCTACTACTATAACTACTACTACTGTTTATATATATATTTTATATATATATGTATATATATATATACATATACAATATATATATATATATATTTTATATGTATATAAGTATGTATACATATATGTATATATATATATATACATATTTATATATATATATTAGATAAAAAAAAGCAATTTTTTTTCCTACTTCTGGTGGCTATAGCTAAACATTGTGGCTAATGATCTCTTGTTCGAGGTTGTGCATGGGTTACAATATTTTTGCTGCTCTGCCTGCATGTAGTGGGTTTGTTTGGTTACCCATCAGTTGCATGTCTTACAGGTATGGCAGGGAGTATGCGGCAGACCCCTATTTGGGACACAGTATTGGACCAGTCACCGGATATGGGGTAGGTCTTCCGTTTCAATCCCAGCATGCTTGTGTGTGCCTTGTCTCTTTATCACTATTACTTTTTTGTATGTATATATGTATGTATATGTATATATATATATATATATATGTATATATTGGATGTTTTGTCTACATATATATATAATATATAAATATATATATATATAATTTATATATATAAATATATATATATATAATTTATATATATAAATATATATATATATAATTTATATATATAAATATATATTTATATAATTTATATATATATAATTTATATATTCATATATATCTATCAATATATTTATATATATAATATATATATATACATACATATATATACATATGTCTACATATACATATGTATATACATACATATATATATACACATACATATATATGTGTACATATATATATATATATATATATATATATATATATATATATATATATATAGTATATTTTCTGCTAGATTTAAAATATTGTAGATGTTGTGTTTTAAAGTTTGCTTGCTGCCAGCCCATAGCCTAAAAGATTTTACACATATTTTGGGTGCTTTTTTCGGAAAGGCATTTAACGTTTTTTTTAACAAAAAAAGCAAAATAAAAGGAAAAAAGAAAAAGGAGAAAAATGGCAAAATGGCCTAAAAATTATTATTATTATTATTATTATTATTATTATTATTATTATTATTATTATTGTAATGTTTAATTTTTTTTCTTTTCACATTATTGTTGCAATGAATGACCTGATTATTTTCTTATTTGTTTATCACCACTATCATCATCATCATCATCATCATCAACATCATTATCAACATCATCATCATTGCCAACTTCAACTTTATCATAAACAAATTACTTTCCAAATTTATCCTGAGAACATTGTTTTTTTTTGTTTTTTTTCTGTGTGTCACTGTCACTCTCTCCCTCCCTTTCTCCCCACTTTCTCCTTTTATTCACTCTCTCTCTCTCTCAGATCCTTATTTTTCTCTCTCTCATATTTCTGGCACGTTTGTTTAAATGTTCAAATATTAAACTAAAACATATATATCTTACAAAATAAATATGAATTATAATTTTCCTTTTTTTCAAATTTATTTTGTTTGTTAATTAAATTACATTAACAGTGAATTATGTTAAAATTATTTTTTTTCCCTTCAAAATTTCCATAATTAAAATTAAACTTAATCATTCACTTACAATAGTATAGGCACAAGGCCTGCAATTTAAGGAGAGGGGAATGTCCATTCTATTGACCTTAGTATTTGACATGTAGAGGCAAGTGATCTAGTGTTAAGGGTGTTGGAATTATGACCGTAATGTCGTGGGTTCGATCCATTGAGATTTAGAGACAGTGGCTTCTGATTAGACCCTTCAAGAGGGTCATATCAAAAGGAATATATGTATGTATATCTGTATATATATATATATATATATAAATCAAAATATAGAAATTATTGTGAGCAAGAAGCCAACAGTATTTCATAATATATAAGTGACTATATATATATTTGGTCACCGATCTGTCCAGTTCATTTGTCTACCAGCATATCAGGAAAAAATTATATATTTTCTATATATTTTGTCTGAAGAGGACATGTTTTGCTTTATGTTATACATAAAACTTTACATCTTCGAAATATATATGTTGAAATAAATAGAGATGATATAAAGTATATATCTTCCGTTTATTATTGTTGTTATTATTATTATTATTATTATTATTATTATTATTATTATTATTATTATTATTATTATATTGAAGAAAAGACAGAGTAGAGAAATAATTATGATATAATATATTAGATGCCTACAGCTGAAGTGATGTGTGCTCAATGCTTAATGATGCAATGTTAAATATTATAGAAAGGTTAATATTTAATGAGAGTTAAGTACAGAAGGTAAACAGAACAGATATAAGCAAAATAAATGGAGGAGAAGGCAATACATTTAAAAACGAAATTTACTCCTTACAGTGTTTCATCTATGGCATAATATTATACTTTAGATGAAACATATATATATATATATATATATATGTGTGTGTGTGTGTGTGTGTGCGTTAGGTAATTCCAAAGAAAAAGCAAAGGAAAAAAGAGTGCTCTATGTATAGAACAGAGCTATTTAATTAGAAAGTGAACAGATTTTAAATCTCATTTCATATTTTCTATTCATAACATCTCTGTCTGATGAATGATCCAGGCATATATTATTATTGTCTGGGATCCAGAAACCTTTGGTAATGGAGTAGTTATATTTTGTGTTGTTCACTTTCTAACTAAATATATATATATGTATTACCGTCGGAAAGGTACAGGAAAAAAGAGTGCTCTATGTAGGCTACAGAGCTTATTAGTTATGTAATAAACAACATAAGATAATTATTTCATTCACCAGTGGTTTCTTGAAGGCAGATGTTATGTCTGTCTTCAGTTGTCAGAATGAATAAATAACCGCCCATGTTTTTCGTGGTCTACCTCTACCACGTCTTCCTTCAACTGGCATTTCCTGGCACTTCTTCACCCATCTGTAATCCTCCATGTGCATCACATGTCCATATCACCTCAGTCTCCTCTCCCGTACACTATCCCTCTCAGACACAGTTTCTCTCTCAATACATTTATGCTGGGTCGTTCACGCACATTTACACTGCACATCCAATGGAGCATGCTTGCCTCATTTCTCTCCAGTCGTCGCATATCCTCTGCAGTTGCTGCCCATGTCTCACTACCATGCAGCATCGCGCTCCTCACACAGGCATCATACAACCGGCCTTTCGTACGCAGGGAGAAACCCTTCTTCGTCAGCAGAGGAAGCAGCTCCCTAAACTTCTTCCAACCCGTCCTTATTCTAGATACTATGGCCTTGGAACACCCTCCTCCCATGCTAATCTGATCTCCTAGGTACCGGAAGCTATCCACCACTTCTATAGCGCCCTCCTGTTTGAAAAATGTGTCTATCAATGCGACTTCTACTGTCTAATTTCCCTGTATATCTACTGCATACATATTTCTCCCTACCTGTTAGTTTGCCTGCTATCCCGCTACATCTCTTGTGTACCCAGGATCTGCATTGTGTGTATTTTATAGAATTTATGCCAGTTCCTTTTCTGCATATCGAACATGGCCATTTCCCTGACGGAATCAGGGTTTTGTCCTCTTTTCTACTCATCAACACTTTTGTCTTAGCTAGGTTCACTCTCAGTCCTCTTACTTCCAACTGCTGTTTTCCATAGCCAGAATTTATTCTCTAGCTCCTCTACTTATTCTGCTATAAGAACCAGATCGTCAGCATAGAGAAGTTCCCATGGACAGCCAGTCTTAAACTCCTCTGTTATGGCTTGGAGGACTATAATGAACAAGAGCGGGCTGAGGACCGAACCTTGATGTACTCCTACTTCTGTCCTCACAAGCCATTCCTCAACACCTAGCTTCCTTAGGGACCACCAAATGACAGATCAGGCTACCCTATCACAGGCCTTCTCTAGGTCAACAAAGTCTAAGTATAGTGGCTTATTTTTTTCTAAGAACCTCTCTTGCAATTGTCTCACCAAGAAGAGGGCATCTGTTGTACTCTTCCCAGCCACAAAACCAAACTGCATCTCATCTAGTTTGACCCTTTCTCTAATTAGTTGTGCTAATATCCTTTCTGCCACTTTCATAACTTGATCCATCAGTTTTATACCCCTATAATTGCTCCTCTCCAGAGCATCCCCTTTACCTTTGTAGCAATTTATGAGAATACTGCTGCACCAATCTTTGGGTATGACACCACCATATATAGCCTGATTGATGATGCGTGCAACCAGTTTAGTGCCTACGTCCCCTGATGCCTTCAGCATCTCAGCAACTATTCTCGATGGTCCAGCAGCCTTACAATTTTTCATTTCCTTAATCGCCTCTTGGACCCTATATTCGTCAATCTCAATAGCTGTATACATATGTATACTTATTCAAAACTCAGAAATATTTATATATATATATATATATGTGTATGTATATAAATATTTATATATATATATGTGTGTGTGTGTGTGTATATATATGAGGGTGAGTCGATGTAGGCTTATTAAATGTTTAGTTTATGCTTTATTTGTAGTCATAAATTTTAAAATATATATTCTACTAGGGAATTATAATTTTTTCTTCATTATTCATATTTATATACACGATACTCAATTTAAAATATATACGTTACATTTTACTATTAAAACTTTCTTCTGACATATATTATTTTTTTTTTATCTATATATGTATGCAGGTATATATATATATATATATATATACATATATATACATATATATATATATATATATATATATATATATATATATATGTATATGTAAAAGGTAAACAGAAATAACAACACAATCTGTACAGTATATGGCAGGAAGATATATGTATATATAATATGTGTATATAATCCTCTCCCTCCCACATATATTTAATGAGATGAGTTTTATTGTATATATGTATGCAGATATATATATATATACATATGTATGTATAATGTGTATATAGTATTCGATGATGAAGTCCCCTCCCTCTGACATATATTTAATGAGATGAGTTTTTATCTATATATGTATGCAGATGTGTGTGTGTGTATATATATATATATATACGTACATTTGTATGTATAATATGTGTGTATATAGTATATTTAATGAGATCAGTTTTTAATATGAAATGCATTTCCAAAACTGAATGAAACAGTTATAATAACAGATAATAGTGTATAAAAAATATTATATTAATTATTTTTTTACCTTCAAACATTGACTAAAATATGACTAAAATTGCTGAGAACATAATGTGTGTGTATATATAAATATTTATATTTATATATATGTGTGTGTATGAGTGTCTGTGTATGTATATATATATATATTTATATATACATATATGTATAGGGATATATGTATATGTGTGTATATATATATGTTTATATACATATGTATATGAGTGTATATAAACATAAACACACAACATAAATACACACATATATATACATATATATGTATGTGTATGTGTGTGTGTATTAAAAAACACACATATATGCATATATATATATATATATATGTGTGTGTGTATATAGATTTATGTGTGTTTATATATATATATACACACACACACCCATGTATGTATAAAAATATTTGTATGTTTATGTGTGCTTATGTATATGTGTGTTTATACATATACATTTATGATACTCGTTCATACACAAAAGAAGGGAAAAATTAATATGCCTGCAACATCCTACCCAAAAATCCTAAAAATATAACACCTAACAATAACTTTAAAAATTTAAAAAGCTTCATACGCTGCGAAACTAGGGTATTTTTAATACTTTCTACCAATATATGCACATTGCTCTATCTACTTATAAAATAACATTTAGAAAAAACAAAATATGAATTTGCTCTCATATTAAACATAAAAGTCTTGTATATTTTAGGCTCTGTAAAAGCAAAAAAAGGTAAATATATAAATTTAAGAAAAAAAAAAGATTTCAATGAAAATACTAAAACGTCAGACAAAATGTTTGAATATAGGTGGCACTGGGTGGGAAGGTGGTTTCTTTTATGCTATAGATGTTGCATGAATTTTGAAATTCTTGCACAAACTACGTAAGCAAAGCTGATTCATTCAAATGCCTTTGGCAATAAAATTCTTCTCTCTTTCTTCCTAGCTGTTTCTCTCTCTCTCTATCTCCCTCTATCTCTTTCTCTTTCATGCTGTTTTTCTCTCAGCCTTTCTCTCTCTCATTCTGACAACCTTTTTCTTTCTATTCCATGTGTGTGTATATATAGAGATATATGTACATATATAGAGATATATGTACATAAATACGGATATATGTACATAAATACGGATATATGTACATATATATGGATATATATACATATATATGGATATATATATATATAAACTATTATTCCTATCTATTTTCTTAGCCTACATAACCTTTGCCATCATCACCACCATCCTTCTCCTCCATCGTATATTTTATATATTTCATGTATGGCTTCATATATTCCCCCTCAGTTTTTCCATAAGCATTCACGTTTCCAAGTGATTTGGGTTGAATTTAGAACATGGCGGAACAACAGAGCTTAACTGAGCCTATGCCGGAACATCGATAAATTTGTTTGCCCTGTGAAACATAACAACCAAATCTCCTTCAGTCTTTTTTTTCTCATCCTTTAGCATTTACATTACTCTATAAAAACTATGGTGACATGGATTGGCAGTATCGGTAGAGAGTCGGACGCCATGCTTTCCAGCATAGTTACGTCCCTTTATGATTTGAGTTCAAATCCCGCCGAGGTTGACTTTGCCTTTCATCCTTACGGGGTCGATAAAATAAAGTACCAGTAATGCACTGGGTAATTGCTGGCCTTGTGCCTAAAGTAGAAACAATTACTCTATAAAAACTATTGTATTTTTGTGGTAAAGGCTTTACCTTACATAATTATCTCACAGAATATTGAAACTATAAGATTTTGATGTTATTTATTTCGAGAACAATACCTTAACATCAGTATGAGTGGCTGGTTTAAACAGAAAGAGATGAGAGAATTCTGGACGGATACGGCCGGGTTAAATGCCAAAGGATTAAAAAGCATAGTTGTTTCTATTTTATTCTTTTACTGTTGTCAGTTCTTAGACTGTGATCATGGTGAGGTATTACTTTTCAGAGATTTAGACTATTATATCCAACCCTGGTACTTATTTATTTAGTTATTTCAAGTTTGGTACTTATTTTATCAATCTCTCTTTGTTGACCTACTAAGTTAGATGATGTAATCAAACATCATCATTCATCATCATTTCATTTTACGTCCGCTTTTTCCCTGCTTGCAAGGGTGGGATGGGAACTGATGCTGGCTTGATTTCTACAGCTGGATGCCCTTCCTAACACCAACCTCATTTACAGTGAGTGCTGGGTGCTTTTTCGCCGTGGCACCTCCACGACCACTTTGCAGTGGTATGATAGGAACCCCAGTCCCTATCACCTCATTTCTACAGCTGAGTAAACTGGAGCAATGTGAAATAAAGTGTCTTGCTCAAGGAAACAACACATCACCCGGTCTGAGAATTGAACTCACAACCTTTCGATTGCAAGGCCAATGCTCTAACCACTAAGCCATGTGAATGTAAAATAAACAGGGATGAACTCATGAATGCATACACACCCTCACGATCACAAGCATATGCACATATGATAGGCTTTTGCAGAGTTTCTGTCTACCAAATTTTACTCTAGTTCCACACTGTAAACGTGGTTGGTTTTAGGAAGGGCATCCAGCTGTATAATACCCAGCCAAATTTACAGTCTTCATTGGAGCAAAGTGCAACACATGGCCAACCCTGGTCAGATTTGCCTCCCGCTGTGGACGACCCATCTAAGCCATGCAAGCATGGAAAAATGGACGTCAAACAATGAGGATGATGATGAAGACATTGACTAAATTAAGGTTAATAAACAACTAAATATTTTATGTTATTATTTCACCAGGGGCAGTGGATTGTCAGTATCGGTAGAGGGTCGGACACCATGCTTTCCAGCATAGTTACGTCCCTTTGCGGTCTGAGTTCAAATCCCGCCGAGGTTAACTTTACCTTTCATCCTTACGGGGTCGATAAAATAAAGTACCAGTAATGTACTGGGTAATTGATGGCCTTGTGCCAAAAGTAGAAACAATTATTTCACCAGTCAAAGTTATCAGATCTCGAATAAGCTTCATGGAAAAACCCTTCAACTTTGTCAAAGATATAACAACCTCCCTAGTGTTGGTCGTCTACACAATAAATGCACCCAGTAGACTCTGTAAAGTGGTTGGAGATAGGAAGAGCATCCAGCTGTGGAAAACCTGCTAAACAAAGGATTGGGAAGACTTTCAGTTGTGTCAAAGATATGACAACTTTCCTGGTACTGGTGCCACGATAAAATATACTTGGTGGAGAGCAGGATTTTAATTTAACTCCCTTTCATTCCAAGATCAGATTAACCTTTAGCATTGACATTACTCTATCTTTACTATTATATTTTCACAGTAAAGTCTTTATCTCACATAATATCGAATCTATGATATTTTGATATTATTTATTTTAAGAACAATACTTTAACATCAGTATGAGTGGCCAGTTATGACCAGTTTGAACAGAAAGAGGTGAGAGAATTCTGACTGGATTTGGCCGATTTAAATACTAAAGTGTTAATAACGAGAAAAGTTAGTTATATTGGTAAGCCCCTCCAAATTCTTGATTATTTAAACATCCTAGGCAATGTCTTTCATTTAAAACATAGTAACAAATTGATTAAAGAGAGATTTGGCTACTGTTTCTAGCAAACTATCCAACTGCACAGAAGCTCCCTTGCTGGTTTGTTGCTTGCACATGTTTAATTACTAACACAGTGTGTTTAAAGGTAAAGCAAATATATTGACTGGCTTGTAACCATAGCTCTGTAGATATATATCAAGTATATATTTGTCTTTTAAACACAATATTGACCCAGTCTAAGAATGAAAGTAAAACATTATTATTAGGGTGGTGGATTGGCAGTATTGGTAGAGGGTCGGACGCCATGCTTTCCAGCATAGTTATGTCCCTTTACGATCTGAGTTCAAATCCTGCCGAGGTTGACTTTGCCTTTCATCCTTACGGGGTCGATAAAATAAAGTACCAGTAATGCACTGGGTAATTGCTGGCCTTGTGCCTAAAGTAGAAACAATTATTATTATTGTGGTAGGGTAGGTGTTGGCAACTTTGGTAGAGCATCGAGCTACATGCTTTGTGGCATATAGTTTCAACTCTTTATATTCTGAGTTCAAATTTTGCTGATGTTAGCTTTGCCTCCCATCCTTAGTACAGTGTTGATAAAATAAAGTACCAGTAATGCACTAGGGTCGATTTAATCGATTTTCCTCACCCCTTGTGCCTAAACCAGAAACCATTATTGTAATGAAAGGTAATGGAACCTTGGACATAATAGTTTGCAGCATTTAGTTACAGCTTTTTAAGTTCTGAGTTCAAATCCTGGCAATGTCATCTTTGACTTTATAATTTCCTGAGTCAATAAAATACAGTACCAGTAATGCTCTGGGGTTGATATAGTTTTCTCCTTCTCTCCATATTGCTGGCCTTGAGCAGAAATTAGAAACCTTTTAAAGAAGCATTTTTTGTAAATTTAGCATTTTATTTTAGAGTTTGGTTTGTTAGTAGTTTTTTTTTGTTAATTTTATTTTTTGTTATTTTTATTTTTTGTTATTTTTATTTTTTTGTTTTCCTTTTTCTTTTTGCACTTTTTTTTGTTTTTCATTGTTTCACTGGCTTTATATAAACTAAACAACCAAAATATGTTGGCTGCATAGTGTATATATATGTGTGTGGTGTGTATATATAAATACATATATCTATATCCATATATATATATATATAAATAGAAAAAATGAAACAAAATTTCATTTCCCACTCTTAGTATGGCTGTTACTTAAATATAAGTATGTACGTGTACATACATATATGTATACAGACGTACAGTAGTATGTATATATATATACGTACATGCACATATGGATTCACCGAACATTTATTATAATGCTCGGTGTGTTTGTAAACAAACATCCCGTATTAAGCCGTAGTGTCCAGCAACCATCGTTGCTCGTTTGTTCAACACTGACAAAGGAACGCTGTACTAGTTTCAAGCTTATTAGCTATCATCAGCAATGTATACCTTCCTGCCAGATTGTTGAACGTCTGAAAGTATGTACTTTCCTTATGCATATTAACGGCTGAGCAGCCTAATTTGCATATCCAGTGAGTTAATCGGACGGGCTCACCGAAAACGATAAACGGAAAAAAATGAAACAAAATTTTGTTTCATTTTTATCGTTTTCGGTGCACCCGGCCGATTAACCCACTCGATATGCAAATTGGGCTACTCAGCCGTTAATATGCATAAGATAAGTATATACGTTCAACAATCTGGCAGGAAGGTATACGTTGCTGACGATAGCTAATAAGCTTGAAACTAGTACAGCCTTCCTTTGTCAGTGTTGAACAAATGAGCAACGATGGTTGCTAAACACTATGGCTTAATACGGGATATTTGTTTACAAACACACCGAGCATTACAATAAATGTTCGGTGAATCCATACGTACATATATATATGTGTGCATGTATATATATATATACATACTACTGTACGTCTGTATGCATATATGTATGTACGCGTACATACTTATATATATATATATTGTTTCTTTTTATTTAAAAATGAATTATTAATTACTTTATATGTATGAATATATATATATATATGTGTGTATGTATATATATATATTATATATATATATATATATTATATATATATTATATATATATATATATAATATATGGGAAATGAAATTTTGTTTCATTTTTTCCGTATATATATTATATATATATTATATATTATATATATATTATATATTATATATATATATATATATTATATATTATATATATATATATTATATATTATATATATATATATATAATATATGGGAAATGAAATTTTGTTTCATTTTTTCCGTATATATATATTATATATATATATATTATATATATATATATATATATATATATGTAAAAGGTAAACAGAAATAATAACAATCGGTACACACATAAATAATATAACACTTTGGCAAGCAAGCAAAGCAAATGCTACAAGATATAATTATTATGTTTATATTTTGTTTTACTGCACCAAAAACATAATTATTCAGATTTTTCATTTGTCATCTTAATTTATATTTTAATATAGGCTTTTCATTCATTTAATCATCCATTCGTTAACAAAGCATAAATATTGTGTGAATATCAGTCCTTTGGTTTTTGCTAGGCAGCACCATGATTTATTATTGTTGTTGTTTTTATTATTATTGTTATTAATTGGCAGTGTTGGTAGAGTGTCGGACACCATGCTTTGCAGCATAGAGTTACGGTCCTTTACGATCTGAGTTCAAATCCCGCCGAACTTAACTTTGCCTTTCATCTTTGTGGGTTCGATAAAATAAAGTACCAGTAACATACTCGGGTCGATTTAATCGACTTTCCCCTCCCTCCAAATTACTTGCCTTGTGTCTATACTAGAAATCATTATCATTATTTTTAGTATTATCATTATTATTATTATTATTATTAATTGGCAGTATTGGTAGGGCATCGAACGCCATGCTTTGAAGTATTTAGTTATGTCCCTTTACCTTTTGAGTTCAAATCCCTCCGAGGTTAACTTTGCCTTTCATCCTCTCGGAGTCAATAAAATAAAGTACCAATAATTGTCTCTACTTTAGGCACAAGGCCAGCAATTACCCAGTGCATTACTGGTACTTTATTTTATCGACCCCCGTAAGGATGAAAGGCAAGTACCAATAATGCACTGGGGTATTGTGCCCATTGTGCCAAAAGTAGAAACAATTACCATTATTTAAATAGATATAGATGGTTTGGGATTGGCAGAATCGGTAGAGCGTTGCACAGGATGCTTGTCCATCACAGTATTAACCCTTTAGTATTTACATTACTCTATATATGTTATATTTTCACAGTAAAGGCTTTACCTCACATAATTATCACATAATATCGAATCTACAAGATTTTGATATTATTTAGTTTGAGAACCATACCATAACCTACATAGGTGTGAGCTATAACAGCAACAATAGTCCTGGGACTCCTGTGATTAAAACACCTGTAAAACCTATGAGATGCTACCTCATAGGTGGACAGCTAAACCTACATAGGTGTGAGCTATAACAACAACAATAGTCCTGGGACCCCTGTGATTAAAACACCTGTAAAACCTATGAGATGCTACCTCATAGGTGGACAGTTAAACTTACATAGGTGTGAGCTATAACAACAACTAGTCCTGGGACCCCTGTGATTAAAACACCTGTAAAACCTATGAGATGCTACCTCATAGGTGGACAGCTAAACCTACATAGGTGTGAGCTATAACAACAACAATAGTCCTGGGACCCCTGTGATTAAAACACCTGTAAAAGCTATGAGATGCTACCTCATAGGTGGACAGTTAAACTTACATAGGTGTGAGCTATAACAACAATAGTCCTGGGACCCCTGTGATTAAAACACCTGTAAAAGCTATGAGATGCTACCTCATAGGTGGACAGCTAAACTTACATAGGTGTGCAATGTAACACCAATAATATATTGCCAGTGCTCCAGCATGGCAGCTACCAATGACTGAAACCAATAAATAAATTATAATTGAAACTATTTACTAACACTAAAGACCAGGTGTTAATTTATCTCAACTAATTATTTTCATTACAATCACCTTTGCTGCCATTTCTCACTTCACCAATTTCTCACTAACGATTAATGTAATATTTAATCTCTGTCTGTCTGTCTCAATTTTTTTTTGTGTGTTTGTGTGTGTGTCTGTTTTTAATTAATTATTTTATTTTTGTTTTTATTTTTATTTTTGTTTGCTTGTCAATTTCCTATTCATATTTCTTTTCTGTATATGGCGGTGAGATTGCAAAACATTCATAGAATAGCTACACCACCACCACCACCACCATCATCATCATCATCATCAATATCATCATTTTACGTCCGGTTTTTTTTTTTTTTTTTTTTTTTTTCCATGCTTGCATGGGCTGGATGTGTCAGCAACATTATCCAAAATTAGACAGTATTTGTCAGTAACCCCCATCTCGCTTATCTGTTCCACCATATTTGATTTGGTTCCTTCCTAATGCTGGATGCCCTTGAGAATGCTAACCACTTCACCGGTGTGCATTTGTTTCAGTTTCTTCGTGGTTTCTGTTTTCTTGTTTTCAACTTTTAAATCTAATCACAGCCAAGGCAGTCAAATGTTGCCTTTTGCCCCTGCCTAAGGGAATTGGTAAAATATAGCACCAGTCTATACACCAGGTATTAGGGTCTGTATGTGAGCCAATAA
>OZ024762.1:24580202-24582702 GCA_964016885.1 Eledone cirrhosa
CATAATCTATCTGTACACATATGGATGTGTGTATATATATATATACACACACATGCACACACACATATATATGTATGTATATATATATATATATATATATATATATATATATATATATATACATACACATGAGGGTCTAATGAAGCTTAGCAAAATACATGACTTGCTGGCATATCAGGTCCATGCTCAAATAATATATATATGTGTGTGTATATATGTGCTTTTATATATATATATATATATATATATATAATAAATAAATATATATATATATATATATATATATAAAAGCACATATATACACACACATATATACAGAGGTAAAGAGATGGAGGGGATGTATGGTAAAGATTGTATATGGAATTATTTCGGGCTGCTATTAGCCTTTCATTTATATTTATGTATTTGTGGGCCAGACACTTTCAGAAAATCTTCCGTATTATGATTCAGTTCACGTGGTTAGTGTTCTCCATCTTAGTCAAAGAACTGCTACCATGTGTTTGCTATGGGAAAATCTTAGGCATTTGTGTTTCTATTTGTCTCTTTCTATATGTAATGTAATTTGATATTGTACAATCAACAGCTAGGGTAAAAAATGGCTACAAATTGATTCGTTGAATTATGTTATAGTTACATAACAGTGGAGGCATGTGACCTAGTGGTAAGGGTGTTGGACTTACGGTCATAATGTTGTGGGTTCAATTCCTGGACTGGGTTGTATGTTGTATTCTTGAGCAAAACACTTCATTTCACATTGCTCCAGTATATTCAGCTGAAAATGTGTACCAGCTGTAGCTGGGGGTTTAACCCTGTGATGGACTAGTGTCCTCTCCAGTGTGGAATCTTGTACTCTCAGTTGCTTAAAGCCACAGAAAATGGAATAAGAACCACCCTGATGAGCCTCTGGTCTTGAAACAGGCTTTACACTTTCTTTTACATAATACACTCCTCTATTCACCTGCCCAGTGTAGAATATCCTTGACCAAAGAACATTTTTTAAGGATGATAGGCTGAGCTGGGATGTGTTAGGGTTGTGTACTGGAAGTCAAATTTAGGTGTAATTCATTTATGTGTGAATACGTGTGTGTGTGAAAAGGTGGTGGTGGGGGATTATGGGATTTAAGTCAGTATTATTTAAATTCTACTAATTAGTCCCTTCGTTAACCAATAATGTTTGGTTGGCTCCTCCTTTCTCTTCTCTTTTTTGTTCTGTCTCTCACTTACACACACACACACATGCAATAAACATCATATATAGAACAGGGGAATAAGTGGGAATGACTAAATTGGAAATATGCCCAGTGTTCAGTTTTTGTTTCATCTTCCATTTCACTCGTCTATCTCCCTCTTGTTTGTAAAGACACATTATTTACATATATAATACATGTAAATAATAAAATGGTAGATTGGCAGTAGAATCCGTAGAGCATCGGACAACATGGTTTGCGGCATATGGACTTATGTCTCTTTACGTTCTGTGTTCAAATCCTGCCGAGGTTTGCTTTGCCATTCATCCTTGCAAGATTGATAAAATAAAGTACCAGTAATCCACTGGGGTCAATTTAATCGACTTTCCCCTCTCTCTGAATTGTTGGCCTTGTGTCTAAATTGGAAACCACTAGTGAATATTTCAATCACCACAGCTGCACACCACGCCCTCCATCTTAGGAGTGCCACAATAAAATATTGCTGATGTATCTTTGTACACATCCAATAGTCAGACATAGACTGTTCTTTACCACTGAATAAAACTATAGATTTTAGCCAACACTATACTATGCAGTGCTGAGTACCCCTTTAATGGAGTACTATTAGCATGCAATAAATTTACATTTATGTATATATATATATATATATATATATACACATAAGTCAACAGGTTAAAATTCACTATGTTTATTCATAGTCGCTGTTATATATATTTTGGTGATAACCATTATGCAACAGCTATATGGCGTGCATCTTTTTATGAGCATATATATATGTGTATCTGTCTATCTCTCTCTCTCTCTATATATATATGCATATACATGCACACACATATATATATATATATATATATATATATATGAGTGTGTAAAATATGTGTGAGCATGTGTGTAATTTTTTTTTTCTAATTTAATAAAGCCACCAACATTTATCAAACATGCATCTTAGATAATGTGCTTTCTTGCCAAAATTACTAAACATTAATTACAATCACTATTATTATTATTATTATTATTATTACTCATTATTTTTTTGTCTATTTGGATAGTTAATTAACACAAAATAATATCAAAATATTAAGCAAGCAAAAACAAGCATTTTATATATGTACATACATGTTAGTTCTGCAACAGTTAGCAAACTACCTTTGAAGATATGTTTCACCTTTTGGATTTTTGTGTCCAGGAAGATAGTTTACTAAGTGTTGTGGCACTAACTTTATACCCAACTTGTCCTATGGACTGAGTGCTTTACATACTACAGATATAATCTTCCAGTGTTCTACCAATAT
>OZ024762.1:24587702-24595202 GCA_964016885.1 Eledone cirrhosa
CAGTATTGGGAGAGGGTCGGACGCCATGCTTTGACGTATAGAGTTACGGCCCTTGCCATTCTGAGTTCAAATCCCGCCGAGGTTAACTTTGCCTTTCATCCTTACGAGGTCGATAAAATAAAGTACCAGTAATGCACTGGGTAATTGCTGGCCTTGTGCCTAACGTAGAAACAATTATTATTATTATTATTATTCTTGGAGTCCCGTCATTGATGTTATTTAACTGGAAAGTTTGTTCAAATGAACATCAAGCCACTACCTGCAGCCTCAGATATTCAGGACGCATCGGAGGGTTCTTGCTGTTCCCAGCAAAGCATGCCTTTTGAAGTGTTCCCCAAAAAAAGAGGGGGGGGGGGCTGGACTAATGTTCTTTAACCATCCTTGAAAACTCTTCGAGATAGTACCCATTATTATTATTATTGTTTTTCTTCTTATTATCATTATTATTCAGGGTGGTAACTGGCAGAATCAATAGAGTGTCGGACAAAATAATTAATTGCCTTGTGGTATTTAAGTTACGTCCGTTTATGTTCTCAGTTTGAAATCCAGCCGAGCTGGACTGTGGTCAATTAAATTGACCGTTCTCTCTTCCAAATATTTTGTGGCCTTTCTGGCCAATGTTGAAAAAACAAAAAGTTAAAAAAAAAAATAATAATTTCATCACTATCATCATCATAATTATCATCATTATTATTATTATCATCATATTAATAAAGAAATCTTTATTATTAATATTACTATTATTATTATTATTATTATTATTACTACTATTCATATTAATATCATCATTATCATTATTGTACCGTAACATAACCATATGCAGGTGAAACTCCTGAAATGTGCAATATTCTCATTCGTTTTCATTACTCACATCCCAAATACTCCTGGCCTGCTCTTTCACACAAACTCACACACACACACACAGACAAATGCAGATATCCACACAAACCCACACTTATTTTTTTTTTTCTTCCTTGACTCACTCATGACTGTATTTTTAATGAATAACACTTTATTTTAATTAATTAATGAAGAATTTCAAGGGATTTACTAAAATTATTAATTATTTCATTACTAAGACAGTAATTTAATATAAGGTTGTTATATATAAAATTATGTTGGAAGATTTTAATTTGAATTGGAAACTGTTAAAACGGAGGTTTTATTACATAGAACGAGAGCCAGTTTTGACTAAAGGGTTAAGCTGTAAAAAAAATAGCAAAAATCAGGAAATACAAATTGAAATTTAAAATATAAACTATGATGCAGCTTGGCAAAATTATTATGGTGTTGGACTAAAATACCCCTGAAGGATTTAGTTATGGCTTTCTGGGATTTGAGTTCAATTCCTGCCAAAGTCAAATTTTCTCTGTCTTTTTTGTTTTTATTGTTCCAAGTGGAGAATTGATAAAATAAAATGGCAATAAATTTATTTTGTGGAGGCACGTGGCTAAGTGGTAAGGGTGTTGGACTTACAATCATAATGTGGTGGGTTTGATTCCTGGGTTGCGTGTTGTGTTCTTGAGCAAAACACTTCATTTCACGTTGCTCCAGTATACTCAGCTGAAAATGAGTACCAGCAATAGCTGGGGTTTAAATCTGTGATAGACTGGCATCCTGTCCAGGGGAGAGTCTTGTACTCTCAGTCGTTTCACGCCATGAAACCAGGATAAGCATCAGCCTTATGTCCTTTAAATGACTTAAGATAGACTTTAGACTTTAGAACTAAGTTATACTAGCATGTCAGTTGACTTTAATATTAGAATGGCATTCTACATATGAATGAAATTATAATAGATCTTCAACAATTATGTAAAAAATCCCTGCAATGACCATAGTTTCTAAACTTGGTTTTATGTTATATGAAGTTAACCTTTTAGCAAATACAATACTTTACTATTGTATTTTCGCGGTAAAGGCTTTATCTTACATAATTATCTAACATAATATCGAATCTATGTGATTTTGATGATGTTATTGTTTTTTGAGAACCATACCTCAACATCAGTATGAGTTGCCGGTTAGAGCCAGTTTAAACAGAAAAGAGTGAGAGAATTCTGGCCGGATATGGCCGATTTAAATGCTAAAGGGTTAAAAAAAAATAAAAGAAATTTTTTCATTCATTTTTTAAAAGAATTAATATGCAAAAACATAAATTAAGAAGTACACAAATCAAATATTTAAACCAAATAATCAATAAAATCAAACGAACCCCCACCCCTAAAATAATTAACAATAAAAAAACAAAAACAAAACAAATTTTTACCCATTCTGAAGACTTTTTTTCTTTCCTTCTATCTATAAAGGTCGCTGATTTTCTTTTAAACTGTTTTAAAATATTCGAAAATTAAAAAAAAAAAAAACAATTTTTTTTTCTCTCTTGTTCTTCCAGCAGACAAAAAAAAAAGAAAAAAATGTATGGTTAGTTGGTGGGCTGTTAAATAGCTAACTGACTCATATAATAACCTATATATATAGTTTGTACATAAGTTTGTCTACAGTGACATATGCATTTATATATATATATATATCATGTGCATATTTATGTGTATGTAATATGTATATATAAACATGATTATGGAAAAATAATACGAAAAAAATCAGTTTCATAAAATGCCTCTTTGCTTCCCCCTTCCTCATTCCCTAGGCTTCAATGAACACACAAAAACCCACAGATGTATATATATATATATATATATATATATAACAAATTTAATATAGAAATGGGTTTTACAGGTCTAGAACTGTTTCCTTTGAAGAAAATCAGTTCTAGTCCTGTAGAAGCCATTTCTATATTAAATTTGTTGTATACATTCTACTAATGTATTGAGTACCTTACTTACTGTGGTTACCCCTGATTGAACCTGAGGATCACTCGCTCACACACACACACACACACACCCATATATATATATATATATATATATATATATATATATATATATATATATATATATATATATATATATATGTACATATATATATATAAAGGTGTGTGTTAAAAAATAGCAAAATATGAACAAGTGATTACCACACACCTACAAACCAAATCAAATTATGGTGAGGTATGTTCTATTGCTTATTATGAAATAGCTTTCTTATCAAACTGCTCATAGTAATTTTGTGTAGAATTATTATTATTATTATGATTATTATTATGATTATTATTATTATTTTCTCCTCACTCCACATAAAAAATATTTACTTACTGCTTGCCTGATTTCGTAACTATGATTATATAATTATTATTATTATTATTAGGGCGGTGGTTTGACTGTATTGGTAGAGCTTTGCAGGATAATGTTACAGCCCTTTACATTCTGCGTTGAAATCCCGCCAATGTTAGCTTTGACTTTCTTTCTTATGTGGGTAGATAAAATAAAGTACTAGTAATGCACTGGGGTCAATTTAATCGACTTTATCCTCTCCTTCAAATTATTTTTGTTATTATTAGTTGAGGCATGTGACATTGAAGCTTCCTCTCCACCTGACCACCTCATGGGCTGACTTTGTTACCTGGGGTGTATGGGATAGGGGTGTTATTTAAATCTGCATACTAGGTTCGAGTTACTTCCACACCACACCACACCACACCACTCTATGCCACTTTCACTTATATCGCTGAATAATGCTCTTGTGAAAATCATGGCCACTACTGAATCTCATTCACAATCACTATATGCCCCCCACACACACACCTATAAATTTCTGCTGTTCTTGGGTCTGATTTTAAAAAAAAACAACAACAACCTTGTTTTTGTATTTTTTATTCATATGTAGAGGTTGAATTATTATTTCAAATTTTATTTTAATTTTTAAAACTTTGAAAATCTATCAAACCCTCACATCTAACCCATGTCTCCCTGCCCTGACTCTATCTTGACTTATATTATAACAAAAAGAACTGTTTCTTGATTTGTAAAATAGTAAATAATATAAAACCCTTTTCAGGGATTACCAGATGAGTCAATACAAGAAAAGACCCCACCCACCTTATCATTCTCATCCTTATTTAGTAAAGAGTAAAAATCCCTCACTCTCGCTCAACAAAAATGAAAAAACAAAATTAATAATCCTTCACTGTCATGTATTCTTGCTTATATTTATTATTATTTTTATTTGATTTGAAGAATTTGTAGGGCTTGACTGCTGTCTATTTAAGTCCCTTTTAAATTCTGATTTCAATTCCCGCCGAGATTGAATTTGCTTTTCATCCCTCTTGATCAGAAGAGGGCTGTACAGGGAGGGAGGATTTGTCAATAACTCAAAAGTACCAGTTATATACTAAAGTAGCTTTAATCAACAGTTAAATCCACACAACATTATATTTAGGTCATGGCCTATAATATATTTAACCCTTAGTATTTACATACTCTATATAATATACTATTGTATTTTCATGGTAAATACTTTATCTCACATAATTTTGAATCTATGAGATTTTGGTGTTATTTAACATCAATTGAGCGGCCAGTTACAGCCGGTTTTAACAGAGAGAGGTTAGGAAATTCTGGTCGGATATGGCCGGTTTAAAAGCTAAAGGGTTAAGTTACAGATATATGTTGTCTTTTTTTTTTGCTTTTTTTGTTTGAAATTCTATAATTTTCTCAGATGCATGCTCTCTCTCTCACACACACATACATACACAGACACACATTCACACACATACACAGAGAGACACACATTCACACATACACCCACAGATATATATAAGTACACTACACATTCACTGCACATCATACACCATACGTTGCAATCAAAAGCAAAGACGGGAACCAAAACTGACCCTCTCCCTCCAAAAAAATAAATAAAATAAAATCATAAAGTAAAACATAAAAATTGTAAAAAAAAAAAAAAATCTATTTCTAGTCAATCAAGATATTTACTTTACTTTTTCTTTTACTTTTTTCTTCAACATTTATTTTATATTCCATTTTTGTTCTTTTTTTGTTTTTTTGTGGCTTTTTTCCTTCATTTCATTTCATATATTAATTCCTCCAAAATTCTTCGAATAATAGAAAACAAGACATAACCTTCTCCCTCTATCCTCTCCCTCTATCCTCTCCCTCTATCTTCTCCCAGAAGAAAATAAAATGAAGCATAAACAAAACAAAACAAGATATAAAAGTTTCATCTATATTATAGAACATGCAATTCCTCAGTCCATCTACTACTACTACTACTACTACTACTACTACTACTAGTAGTAGTGAAGAGTAGTAGTAGTACTACTACTACTATTCTTAACACTACTACTACTACTATTGTTAACACTGCTACTACTACTAGTGCTACTACTCTTCACACTACTCCTATTATTACTACTACTATTACTACTACAGCTACAACAGTTAGAAGGGTCGAGGTAACTACAGGGGCTGATAATGTAGGACCTATAATATATTTCAATTCATTTGTAAAAGGCTCTTGTCCCCATATATGGGTAGGCTATGGTAGGGTCCAGAGGTTTGGTGTCAAATATGGAGTAACATGGAGGAAAGTGAGTTTATAATACTCTGGGATAGATGCAATCAACTTGATAACTCTCATCTTCCACTCCAAAAACTGTTCCAACCATGGATGTGCAATATCGGCAGAGCGTCGTACAACATGCTTTGTGACATATAGTTACGACCCTTTATATGTATTCTGAGTTCAGATACTGCCTAGGTCAATGAAGGAGTCAATGTAATAAAGTACCGCTGATGTAGAATCGCTGGCCTTGTGCCTAGATCAGAAAAACCTTATTATAAAGAAAGAGATGGTGGATTGGCAGAATCAGTGGAGCAACTGATGAAATGCGCTGCCATAACCTAATTGACATTAATCTCTGAGTTCAATTCCTACAGAGTTTGAATTTACTTTTCATCTTGGCAATTGAAGTTTTCTAGTGCATTGTATGGTTTTCAAAATTATTTAAATTTGTGTTTCTTATTCAACAATGCTTCAAGCAAACTACAACACTCTGATATATATATATATATATATATATATATATATATATATATATATGTGTGTGTGTGTATACATTTAAAAAATGTGCTTCCATAAATGATGGATATAGGAACTCCCTGTCAGAATGTCTTTCCTATATGTTTGTTAAATTTAGGAAGATGGTATGCTCTTATCTATATCCTCTGAGATTAGTTATTAGAGTTGTATCATCATCATCTCCATCATTATTATTTTTTTTTTAAATATGGCAGTGGAATGGCGGAGTCATTAAAACAGTGGACAAATGTTTTGAAGTATTTGTTCCACCCATCTCTTTAGGTCCTAAGATCAAATCTTGCCAAGACAAGGTCAGTTTTATTATATGGACCCTTCTAGGTTCCATGTAAGATAAACAACAGTTAAGTACTGCAGTCAATATTATTGGGGTGCTCCTTTGCTTGAATTACAGACCTTGTGGTGTTAACGATAGAATAATTATCGGATAAATATGTTTTATTAATGAAAATCAAAAACATCGTTAACAAATCTACTTCAAAAAACAACAACACCACAGGTGGCATTTAAAATGGGAATGCTTTTGCCACACCACCACACCCTTGGCCTAGAGTCCATTAACCTCCCTCCTCCCCCTCCCAGTCTTATGTGACCCTAGAGCTCTCGCCTTTGCCCTCATTTTGCGTTTTTGGATAATTATTATTCCTAACATAGTAGTAGAAATAGTTACAGAATTAGAAATAATAATACTAATACTAATAATAACGATTATTATTATTATTATTATTATTATTATCATCATCATCATCATCATCAACTATTTGTTAGCTACATCATTTATCTGCTGTTAGTATTATTATTTATATTTAAGTTTGATATGTGTAAAGTTGGTATGAGTAGAAATATTTCTTCCATGCATACAAACACACACACACACACATACATACATATACACCATATACACACATAAATATATATATATATGTACATACATGTCCAGTCATAATTCATACTTGGTAACTGTGAAGAACTCAATAAGGTGGTTAAAGTGTAAAACTAAAGAAAACAAGAAAAAGATATAAAATTATATATTCTCCCCCCTAACATACCATACCATCTAGGCATGAAAAGCATAAGCAAACATGTATATATATATGTGTATGCATCTATGTATATATATATATATATATATATATATGTATGTATCTATGTATGTATATATATATATATATATAGATAAATATATATATATATGTATCTATTATATATATGTATCTATGTATATATATATATATATATATATATATATATATATATATATATATATATATATATATATATATATATATATGTATCTATTATATATATGTATATATATATATATATATATATATATATATATATGTATCTATTATATATATGTGTATATATATATATATATATGTATCTATGTATATATATATATATATATATATATATATATATATATATATATGTATCTATGTATATATATATATATATATATATGTATATATATATATATATATATAT
>OZ024762.1:24597702-24602702 GCA_964016885.1 Eledone cirrhosa
AACAAAAAAAAAAAACTGCAACTGTTGCTTGAATTGAACTTGTATATAATTATGTGTAAAACTTAAGAAGGAGGTTGTTTATTGGCAGCAGATTTAACTAATTAGTAAGTTTATTAATTAGATAATTAATACAAAACATTTCTATATTTATTATTGTTATGCTTTTAATTATGAATAATTGGAAATATTGAAATATTTACTAGAAATTATTTAATTACATAGAATTGATTAATTACTAAAATGTTTAAATAATAATTTTTATTATAATTAGTAATTTAAAAAAAAAATTAAATCTTAGTAAATAGAAAAAAAAATACAATGGAAGTTGTGAAAAAATGTCATTTGTCACAGCTTTCTGTTTCACCATTCTTTAAAAAAAAATTATTCTACTTTCACCCCATATATATATATATATGTAATTTAGAGGTGACTTCTACAAGGTTAGCACTGTTTCATTTGGTAATGAAATCTTTTAATGCCAAACGAAACTCCTAGACTTTTAGTAGTCGCAACTAATTAAAATATAATTTAGAAATTTTAGTACCTGTCTACTAGATGTATTGAGTACACCTGGCTTCAATTGTGGTTCGCTTCCATTCTTTAACAGAACACAATTCTATTATATTATTATTATTATTATATGGGGACAGGGGGTTAGTAGAGCATCAGACAACATCGTTTGTAGCATGAAGTAACATCCCTTTATATTCTGATTTCAAATTCTGTCGAAGTTAGTTTTACCTTTCATGCTTACAGGGTTGATAAAATAAAATACCAGTCATGCACTGGGGTCGACTTAATTGACTTTCCTCTTCCCCTGGCTTTGTGCCAAATGTAGAAACCATTATTATTATTATTATTATTATTATTATTATTATTATTTGCTCTGACATTTTTTTTTTCTGAAAATCTTCCAATCTTCGAGAGCAAAAAAAAAAAAAATTCTAATATAATTTAGCTTTCATCTTTTTTTTATGTGGGTTTCTATGAACAGCCTCCTTCTCAATAGAATGCTATATATATATATATATATATATATATATATGATATGTAACTTGTGCTGTGGAAATGTGGAGCATGCTATCTCTTGAGAGAAAAAAAAAACTTAAACAAAAAGAACAAAAGAAATGAATTGCATTTTTCTTGATTGTATTTTGTATTTCTGGTTTCTTGAGCATTGCCTCCTGTTTTTATTTTTTATTTGTTTACCTAGTAATTCATTACATTTATTATTATTATTATTATTGTTATTATTTTTGGCCTGTTTGTAGTTTGTCGGAATGTATGTAAATGGAATGAACAGCTAATGTGTCCTGTCTGTCTTGAAGGAAATAATGGACTGAAAAAAAACAACGCATGCATGCATCCATCTATACATATATCCATCAATCTATCTATCTATTTATCTATCTATTTATCTATAATGTAGCTATATAAGCATTGGTCTCACATTTGGTATTTCTTTAAATGCTAAGATTATGCACACTAACTGCATGCAGCCACACTCTTTATGCTGCATGTGTCTATATGTATGTATGTATGTGTGTGTGTGTGTGCGTGTATATATTGGTCATATACATATAGGTCATATAATATATACATATATATATAATATTATATATTTATATATATATATATACAATATTATATATATATATATATATAATATTATATACAATTATATATATATATATATATATATAATATTATATACAATATTATATATTTATATATATATAATATATATTTATATATATATATATATAATATTATATACAATATTATATACAATATTATATATATATATATATATAATATTATATAAAATATTATATATTTATATATATATATATATATATAATATTATATACAATATTATATATATATATATATATATTATATATATTATATAGGTCAAATTATATATGTACATGTATTCACATTTGATTTTCAACTGTTTTGTTGCTCTGAATTTCTTTTCTTCCCTCATTTTTTATTACTATTTTTACTATATTTGTGTGTTTGGTTTTCTGCCATTCTTCAAGGCAATAACATTTTGAACACAGAAAAGTAAAGTCTTCAGAATACACACTTTTGATGTAGTCCTGATGATTAGAGATATTTCAAGCAGTCTGCTGGCCCATTGTTGCAATGTTTACACTCTCACCTTTCTTTAGTAACTTGTCATCATAAGCAATTGGTTATTAACTAGTGCTCCTACTGTTGCTCACAGCAATATCATCAACAAAGAAGCTTTACCTACATCTGTCACTTTCTCTAATCCTGTAGAGGGTGGTGGGTTTTAATGCAATATGAGCAAGCTGTCCCCTTCTATGTATCCTTAACACCCTTATTCTGCAGAGAGATCCTCTGTATCACAAGCTCCCATTACCGCCAGTATTCATTTTCTCTGGTATGTTCCTCTTCTTCTTGTCTTTAGCTTCCATTCTTTTTACTTCAGTTTTTTCAAAAACTGTATCGGATGGAAATTTTTGCTGGAAAAGTTACTCAATTTTTTGTTTGGTATTATTTGTTATTTTTTGTATGTAAAAATCTTTAAGGTTTTGTTTATTTATGAAAGGGTAGTTGACTATCAGAATCATTAGTATAGAACAGTCATGGGCAACCTGCAGCCCGCAAAGCTTTTTTTTCAGTCGTAATTTATCTTTCTATCATTTTTACGATCGAGGAAAACAATGTGTACGAATTCTGAAGAAACAAATCAAAACAACCTGAGTTACCGCCCCTTTTTTAATGTGGGTATGAATGTAAATTAGTGCTTGCGGCCTGCCTGATGATGAGCCATATCTCTTACGGCCCACTTCTCGAAAAAGGTTGCCCATACCTGGTATAGAATAATTAGTCAAATAGAGTAATGAACGATGTTTGTTTTGGCTTTCTGCATTTTGTACTCAAATCCTGCTGAATTCAAATTTGTCTTTCATCCTTTAGAGTACAGGAGTTGATTCATCTTTAGTTCTCCTTCTCATTTGCTCTTTATTACTCTCTTTCCTTCTCTGGATGAAACCAATTCCAGGTTTAAAATGCCCCTAAAACATGACATATATCACTACGGTTCCTCTATGAATCCAACAGGAGTTTTCAGTCCCATACATACATTATTTATAATAGAATGAAAGATTAGCTAAGTCATTAGTATGTCATATAGAAAGATTTGATCCAGCTTTCTGCAGTCTGTGCTCAAATTCTGCTGAATTTAACTTTGCCTTTCATCCTTTTGAGTACTGATATCAATTCATCTTTTGTGTCTTTTTTTCCCCATTTCCTCTCTATCACTCTCTTTCCTTCACTGGAAGAAATTGTGTTCATATTTGGAGAAGGGGTGGATGGGCTTTTCCAGATTTAAAATACCCCCAAAACATGCTATAAATTACTATGGTGTCCCTATGATTCTAATTGGAGTTACAGGTCCATACATACATATATTATTTGCCATAAAATATGGAGTTTATTCTCCCTCAGCAAACTACTGTTAACATTTTGGTCTCAAATGTTTCAACTTCTAAGGAAACTTTGTTAATCTTCTGTTCAAATTAGCTATAAATGACCACTCAGTGTGTATATATATATATATATATATATATATATATATGTGTGTAAATGCTAAAGGATTTTTTAATGTTCAACATAGAAGGAAGGTACTTAGCCTTGTGGTTAGAGCTTTTGGCTCATGATTGTCAAGCTGATGGTTTGATCTCTGGGATGGGCAGTGAGTTATGTTCTTAAGCGAGGTGCATTTCCTGTTGCTCCAGTCATCTCAGCTCAAAACAAATAAGGATCAGTACCAGGGCAGCTCAACCTTGCAATGAACTGGCATCCCATCTAGGGGTGAGGGTTGTAATCTCAGTCATTTAACACTTCTTGATACCAGGATAGTCTGTGACCTGATGAGCTGCTAGTTTTGAAACTAGCAGCTCACTTAAATAGAATGATACTCATAGCTCATATACATATAGAAGAGAACAGTGGCTCATTAACATAGAATTGAACTAATGGATAATTTAAATAGAGCAATACTCATAGCTCATTTACATATAGAGCGATACTCATAGCTCATTTACATATAGTGGAACAGTGGCTCATTTACATAATATTGAACCAGTGGCTCATTTACATATAGAGTGGAACAGTGGCTCATTTACATAAAGAGTAAAAATGGTGGCTTATTTAAATAGAGTGGGTTATTAAATTTTTATTCAGCAAGCGCGGTTTAAAACCTGGTACCCTAAAATTTCAAATCCCCCCTTCCATCATATCATCATCTCTAAATTTGTATTTGGGAAGAACATGAACATCACACAATCTCATTTCTGGTGTCTAAAAAAACTTGAGGCCTTTTGTGGCTTTGTAAGAAACCAATCTACTGCTGATGTGTCTTGGTTGTATATAAGCGGGGCTTCCAATTTTATCATTTTTATTGTTGTTTAGTTCCTGGTCAAATCATTCTTATACCTTTTTCCCCATGCTTGCATAGATTGTGTGTGTATATATCTACATAGATTGTGTGTGTATATATCTACATATAGGAAAAGAGTCAGGACCCCGACGGCTGAGCTCCGGCCATTTCGACAGCTAGATCTGAACTATCTATATATCTATCTATCTATCTATCTATATATGTGTGTGGCTGCTTTACAAAATATTTAGTAGGTACAATCGATTCAGTTTAAATCAAACTTTATAAATAATTTATAGTTTTCAAATCTATTGAGATTCTAGTCACCAAATTCACATATAATATACTCACAGTATTCTACACATCACCTCTACCAAAAGGTATAATCTACAATTAGAATTTTCTCATATATTATTGGGTGTATAAAACCTTAGGTTTCAAATCTATTGAGATTCTAGTCACCAAATTCACATATAATATATACACAGTATTCTACACACCTCAACTACCGACAGTATAATCTACAATTAGGGTTTTGTCTTACAGTATATGAGATTCTAGTCACCAAATTCTCATATAATAT
>OZ024762.1:24605202-24620202 GCA_964016885.1 Eledone cirrhosa
TGTGCCTGTATATAGTTTGTCTGCCTTGAGTAAAAAAAAAAAGAAAAGTGAAAATTGCTTACTGATTAACTGAAGCATGCGATTCACATTTTGTTTATCTTTTAATATATATTTTTTTGTTTTTTTTTCTTGCTTTTGCACTTGTGTGTGTGTGTTTTTCGTAACAGCATTTTGTTATCCCATCATTGGTGTTAATTGGTATTACAATTATTATTATTACTACTACTACTCATACAACTGCTACTACTACTATTACTACTATATATATATCTACCTACCACTATAATTATGCGACTAAAAAAAAATGGAAAAAATATTTGTTGTCATGCTTTTTAAAAATTTAATTATGAATTAATTTTTTTTTTTATTATAATTTGCACTCAATCTTTCTTGCATGTGTATATATAACTATATATATATATAACATTATGTATATATATAATGGGAAAAAAAGCAAAACAAAAGAAAATTCTATTTGCATGTCTTTGATTCGTCTTTATTAACCATTCATTGAATTGTCAAATTTCTTCCTAATTTTTACCATTTTTTTAAATTCCGGCTCTTGTCTGTGCCTGACAATGTTTTCTATTAATGTAGTAGCTATATATGCATATATATATATATTTATATGTGTATATATATATATATATATATGTGTGTGTGTATATACATATATATGTGTATATGTATACATATATATGTGTATATGTATGCATATATGTATATATTTTGTTTGCGTGTTTGTATTTGCATATTGGTCTCAATTTATCTGTAGTTTAGTGAAGTATCTTTCACACACTTTCATTACTTACCCAATAATTAATTATTAATTAATAATAATAGTAATAAAAATGTTTTTGTTTTTTTTTTTGTTTGTATTGTCCAAATTTGGATTCACAAGCTGTTGCATGCTGTTTGTCCTTTTAATTAATCTCTATGGTTGCTATGCACAAAGCATCTTAGTTTTTGAATTCTCTTTCTGCCCTACTCCTCTCTCACAGACACAGACGCACATACAGAATTGCCGTATATACTCGAATATAAGCTAAGGAAAATGTTACCAAAAATTTGATGTTTTAAAGGGGGTTGGTTCATATATTTGGTGTGAATATTTTAATAATTTTCGCCAACTTAAAATTCAGTGTGAATAGGTTTGAATTTGTGCCCATTTCTGAGACATAAAATAATGCGCTAGCTTTGGCTTGTATTCAAGATCAATATTTTAATGATTTTCTTCAACTTGAAATTCTTTGTAAATAAGGTTTGAATTTTTGCCCATTTCCCAAACATATATAGATTCATATTCAGGGTCAAAACTTAAATGATTTTCACTAACCTCAAATTCTATGTAAAAAAGATTTTAATTTGTGTCCTAAGATTTGAACTTTTGCCAACTTCTCAGACATAAAATAGTGGGCCTGCTTATATTTGGAGTCAATATTTTGATGATTTTTAATAACGTCAAATTCTATGTAAATGAAATTTGAATTTTAGCCCATTTCTCAGACATAAAACAGTGAGGTTGGTTTATATTCAGGGTCAAAACTTAAATGATTTTCACCAATTTCAAATTCAACATAAACAAAGTTTGGATTTATTTTTGTCTATTTCTTAGACATAAAACAGTGGGGTAATCTTATATTCAAGGTCAATATTTTAACGATTTTCTCCAACTTAAAATTCTATGTAAATAAGGTTTGATTTTTGCCCATTTCTCTGATATTACATAGTGGGGTCAGCTTGTATTCAAGGCCAATATTTTAACGATTTTCTCCAACTTCAATTTTAACATAAATAAAATTTTAATTTGTGCCTTTCTCAGACATTGAACAGTGGGATCGGCTTATATTTTGACGATTTTCATTGACTCAAATTCTACATAAATAAGGTTTTTAATTTGTGCCCTAAGGTTTAAACTTTGCCCATTTCTTAGACATAAAATAGTGGGGTCAACTTATATTTGAGGTCAAAACTTTGATGATTTTAATCTACTCAAACTCTACATAAATAAGGTTTTTAATTTGTGCCCTAAGGTTTGAACTTTTGCCCATTTCTTAGAAATAAAACAGTGGGATTGATTTATATTCAAGGTCAATATTTTGATGATTTTTCTCCAACTTAAAATTCTATGTAAATGAGGTTTCAATTTTTGCCCATTTCTCTGATATAACATAAAATAGTGGGGTCAACTTATATTCAAGGTCAAAACTGAAATGATTTTCAAGGTCAATATTTTAACGATTTTCTCCAACTTAAAATTATATGTAAATAAGGTTTGGGGTCACCTTATATTCAAGGTGAATATTTTGACAATTTTCATTGACTTCAAACCCTACATAAATAAAGTTTGGACTTTTTGACCATTTCTTAGACATTAAACAGTGGGATCAGCTTATATTTGGAGTCAATATTTTGATGATTTTTAATAACCTCAAATTCTATGTAAATGAAATTTGAATTTTAGCCCATTTCTCAAACATAAAACAGTGAGGTTGGTTTATATTCAGGGTCAAAACTTAAATGATTTTCACCAACTTCAAATTCTGCATTAATAAGTTTTGGATTTATTTTTGCCCATTTCTTAGACATAAAACATTGGGGTCATCTTATATTTGATGATTTTCACCAACTTAAAATTCTATGTAAATAAGGGGTTTAATTTGTGCCCTAAGGTTTGAAATTTTGCCCATTTTTTAGACATATTCAAGGTCAATATTTTAACAATTTTCTCTAAATTAAAATTCTATGTAAATAAGGTTTGAATTTTTGCCCATTTCTGAGACATAAAACAGTGGGGTCATTCAAGGTAAATTTTTTTAACGATTTTCCCCAACTTCAATTTGAACGTAAATAAGGTTGTAATTTGTGTCCCTTTCTTAGACATATAACAGTGGGGTCAGCTTATATTTGCATCTGCTTATATTCAACTATATACGGTATGTGTTTGTGTGTATACGAATGTCTCAACATTGGCAATGTTTCAAAATGTCTCACATATATTATTATTACTATTTGCATGTGATATACTACCAAGCAAGCTTGCATTACATTTACACCTACCTGCAAAGACAAGTAAACTCACATGTGGTCACTCAGTTTGCTAGAAACAACAGACAAATATTGCTCAAATCTCACCTGACTCTCCAAAGGAAAACAAACAAAAACAAAACCAAACAAGAAGGACACGTTGAATAATATGAGGGGGCGGGTGAAACTATTTTTAGAATGAAAATAAAATAAGAATAGGGGTCATGAGCATGACGAGAATGCTTTTGTTTCAATGTGTGCATGTGGTCGGCTCAAACTGGTTTGATCTTGGGTTAAACAATAATAATAATAACACATATTGCATGTGATTGCTATATATGCTTAAAATGACAAAAAAACATTGCTTTAACCCTTTAGCATTTACATTACTCTATATATACTATTATATTTTCATGGTAAAGGCTTTATCTCACATAACTATATCACATAATATCGAATCTATGAGATTTTGGTATTATTTATTTTGAAAACAATACCGTAACATCAGTATGAGCAGCCAGTTACAGACGGCTTGAACAGAAAGAGGTGAGAGAATTCTGGCTGGATACGGCCGGTTTAAATGCTAAAGGGTTAAATATTACCCCTCCATCTGAAATTAGACGATGACATCTGAGAATTCCTTCTCAAACTTGGAAGATCATAAGACGGGTGTTTATCCCAGTTTGCTTTGTGTTAAGCAACTGAGAGTGTAAGATTGCCTTCCCCACTAGACAGGATGTCAGTCCATCACAGGGTTAAACCTGAATATACTCGAGCAATGTTAAATGAAGTGTTCTGATTAAACCTCTCGGCCACACATCTTTACAGAATTTATTGGATAACATTTTAACCTGTTGATTGCCACGTATATTTTACACACCTACAGTTGCTGTACCAGTTTTTTTTTCCAGTAAAATTACTATTTTGATTGACAAACATCAATAAACTAGAAGCCCCATCTAGCTTTGAAGTTATGAACTGTTGGAAAGGAGTTCAAACATGTTAGGATAAGTTATCTCATCCTAGGCACTGGAATTCATACATGTTAGGATGAGTTATCTCGTCTTCAACGCTGAAGAGGTTAAACATCTAAGCCACATGTCTTCACAGAATTCATTGAATAACATTATAAATACACGATCCCTAAAAGAAGAAGAGTAAACATTTTTAAATGGGATTCTCATGACTGAAACCCTTACACACATAAACCATTTTAATTGGGGTTGACTTGAGAGCTAGACAACTAGAAGAGAACCGAAACATACAAACACAAAAATATAATTTGAAGAGTTTAAACAGTGATGTAATGTTAAAAACCTTTTTATTGTAAATTGTAAATAATTGTCTCAGAACCTTCCATCATAATTTTATGTAGGAACCTTTAAGTTATGTTCCAAACACCAACACAATATATTTATATACGTATAAATTGTGGGTGAAAAAACAAAGTAATGAAAGTAAGAGAAAGGATAGGAACCTTTGTTAAGTTATGTTCGAAAGACTAACACAATGTTGTGGTTGAAAAGACAAAATAACGAAAGCAAGAGAAAGGGTAGGAACACCTTGTTAAGTTACGTTCCAAACACTAAATTGATATAATTATATATGTAGATATTGTAGGTGAAGAGACAGAAAACAATGAAAACAAGAGAAAGTATAGGGACCTTTGTTAAGTTATGTTCCAAAACCAACAGACACGGGAACTAGCAGAGTCGTTAGAACATCAGAAAGAATGCTTTGTGGTTTTGTTCCTTTGTGTTCAAAACCCACTGAGGTCAGCATCGCCTTTCATCCATTCGAGGTTGATAAATAAAGTACCAGTCAAGTACTGGGGTCAATTCTTCCTCTATATCTCTTTCTCACTTCCTCTCTCTCATTCTCTTTATACTTCTCTAGAGAAAATCTGCTGTACTGAGACCTGGAGAGTGGATGGTCTACACCAGGTTTTAAAATGCCCTAAGAAATGCCATTTGTCAATGTGGCACCTCTATAACTCCCTTGGGAGTTAGAGGTCCATACGATATGTATATATGGATGTATCATCATCACTATTTAGCGTCAATTTTTCCATACTTGCATGGGTTAGACGGGTCACCCATGCTCAGAGACAAGTCTAGCCAGAATTAGATAAGCCGTACCTTGCTCCGACAAGGACAGTAAATTTTGCAGGGGATTTTACAGTTGGATGCTCTTCCTAACACCAACCACATTTACAGTGTGGGACTATATATTCATATAAACCACATCTAATGCAATAGATAACAAGGATAAATGCAGTTATGAATCAGAATCCGGGTCGTCTTCAATTCAAAAGCCAGAGTGACATTTTGGTATTTACAGATCAGCAAAAACAGCAACATCTCATTATTTGCACAGCTTTGGTGCCAGTGATTACACAAACGGATCTTTCATGTATATGTTAATAAAAATTCCAAGAGAATCATCAAAGATTTCAGCAATAATATAAATGTCATCATTAATTTAATGAAACTCAACGTCCTGTTAATTACCCAGGCACAAGAGACAGGTAAATGATAAAGGTATGGTATAAATATTTAATAAAGAGATACATAATTAATAAAAAAAAAAAAAAAAAAAAAATTGAATAAAAAAAAAAGAATGAATTAAGAAAAGAACTGAAAAAAAATGCATATACATATATGTATATATATATATATGCATATATATATGTATGTATATATATGCATATATATATGTATGTATATATATGCATATATATATGTATGTATATATATGTATGTATATATATGCATATATATATGTATGTATATATATGTATGTATATATATATATGCATATGTATATGTATATATATATATATATATATGCGTATACATATGTATATATATATACATATATGTATATATATATGCATATATATATGTATATACATATATATATCTATACATATACAGGGTACGGACAATATTTGTTCGCAAGATTACTGTCCAGGAAAAGATAACACAGTAGTTTTATTTTTTAAGATATATTTATCAAACTTGGGTCAGTTTGTCTTCATGACTTGTTCTTTCGATCTCACTTGATAAACCCGCCATTGGCTTTGATGGCAGCCTCGGACTGTCCCCCGACTTAAACCCCTAAAGGCACTTGTGATCCTGGTCTTCAGATTGTCTTTCGTATTGCAGCTAGATCTGTTGGTGTCTCGTTCCATTGCGCCCCACACAAAGAAGTCGAGGGGTTGCAGTCAGGCGAGCTGGGAGGCCAGATGTCTGAGAAAAACCACAGCATGTCTGGCTCCAGTGGGTGTTTCAACTTGTTGATCAGCTTCTTTGCGTGCTTCAGTCGCTTTTCTTGCATCGCTTTTGACAGAAATTGTCCTTTCCTCATCTTGTATGAAACGTAGCGAATATCTTCATGTACCACCAGCCTAATGAACTTGTCATCCACGCCTTTCTCCCTTGCAATGGCACGCATCGACTTGTTAGGTTCATTGTTGATGATATCCTGAACTTCAGCGACAAACTTGGGCGTTCTGAAGGCGTCAGATCGTCGATCATGTGTTTTCCTCTCTGATATTGCTTCGAATCCTGAATCTTCCAATTCCTTTCTGACCTTTTCCACCATTTTCCTGCTGATGCTGAGAAAGTGTGAAATTTCCTTATTTGTTCTCCCGGCACGGATTCCAAGAAGAACTCTGTCTCTTCCACAAATTTGAAAGTTCAAAATTATTCATAATCAATTATTCTGAAAATAAATAATGGAAATATAGTCAGTTTTTATGAAGACAAGAGTGACAACGGAAGTAAATAAAATTTGCATAAAATTAGCAGTTGAAAATTATGAACAAAAATCGTCCAGACACTATATATATGTATATGTATATATATATATATATGTGTGTATACATATATATATGTGTATATATATATATATATATATATATGTATATATATATGTGTGTGTGTATATATATATATATGTGTGTGTGTATATATATATATATGTGTGTGTGTATATATATATATATGTGTGTGTGTATATGGGTATATATGTGTGTGTATATATATATATATGTGTGTGTATATATATATATATATACACCCTGTCCCACCCCATCCACACCGCCTCCTTTAATGCAAAGTTATGTTGGTGCCACAACATCCAGGCCGAAACACGAGATCGTGTAGGTGTCACGACAAAAAAAACACAGTCCACGCTGTAACGTGACCGTGTAGGCAACACGGTAAAAACCTCCCACTGTAAATGTGGTTGGTGTTAGGAAGGGCATCCAGCTGTAGAAAACACGCCAGACAGTCCACGCTGTAATGTGGCCTTGTAGGCAACACGGTAAAAACCTCCCAGCCCCACACTGTAAATGTGGTTTGTGTTAGGAAGGGCATCCAGCCATAGAAAACCCGCCAGACAGTCCTATGCGAGCAAGACAACCACTCTTGCCTCAAGTGGGAAAACCCCCGTCCAAACCCATGCAAGCGTGGAACAGGGATGTTAAACGATGATGATGATGATGATGATACACACACACATGTGTATAATCATCATTTGATCATTTCATTTTACGTCCACTTTTCCCTGCTTGCAAGGGTGGGACAGGAACTGATTCTGGCTTAATTTCTACAGCTGGATGCCCTTCCTAACACCAACCTCATTTACAGTGAGTGCTGGGTGCTTTTTTCCCGTGGCACCTCCACGACCACTTTGCAGTGGAATGATAGGGACCCCAGTCCCTATCATCTCATTTCTACAGCTGAGTAAACTGGAGCAATGTGAAATAAAGTGTCTTGCTCAAGGAAACAACACATCACCCGGTCCGAGAATTGAACTCACAACCTTTCGATTGCAAGGCCAATGCTCTAACCACTAAGCCATGTGCCTCCATATATATAAATATATATGTATGTGTGTATGTATCTATATGTATATATATATATATGTATGTATATATATATATATATATGTATCTTTGTATATATATATATGTATGTGTATATATATATATATACGTATATATATATATATGTATATATATATATACGTATATATATATATGTATATATATATATACGTATATATATATATGTATATATATATATACGTATATATATATATATATATATATATACATACATATATATATATATACATATATATATTAATGTCACCTAGACATGACATATTGTTCAAACAGATATATATATATATATATATATATATATATATATAAATGTAAATATTTATATATATATATATATATATATATATATGACTACATGCCCATATATGGACTGTATACTGTGGTTATTTCCGCTAGATTTTTGCCGTTCCAATACTGGTGGCTTAGTTCGGATCTAGCTGGCGAAACGGCTGGAGCTCAGATGTTGGGGTCCTGAATCTTGCCTGCTCATATATGTGAGTGCCGCATTCAATCATGGATAACCACAGTACGTGAAGTACTCAATATGTTAGTAGAGTGTATACAAAATTTAATAAAGAAATGGCTGCTACAGGACTAGAACGGATGATTTCTTACTAATGAAATGGTTCTAGTCCTGTAGATGCCATTTATATATGTTTATATTTATATATAACTATATATAAATAGTTGGCACATGGCTTAGTGGTTAGAGCATTGGCCTTACAATCGAAAGGTTGTGAGTTCAATTCTCAGACCGGGTGATGTGTTGTTTCCTTGAGCAAGACACTTTATTTCATATTGCTCCAGTTTACTCAGCTGTAGAAATGAGGTGATAGGGACTGGGGTCCCTATCATTCCACTGCAAAGTGGTCGTGGAGGTGCCACAGCAAAAAAGCACCCAGCACTCACTGTAAATGAGGTTGGTGTTAGGAAGGGCATCCAGCTGTAGAAATCAAGCCAGCATCAGTTCCCGTCCCACCCTTGCAAGCAGGGAAAAAGCGGACGTAAAATGAAATGATGATATATGTATGTTTATATTTATATAAATATATATATTATAATAGAATATAAAAGAAAAATCAACATAGATATATAGATATATGTGTTCAAATCGTAAGGGACCGGATTCTCTAAGGGGAAAAGAATACTAACTATAGACAATTGGGTTCACTTGTCTCAATTTAAGAAAATAAATACAAACCGGAATTGGGGTACCTACCAATCACCCAGACAACTTGTTGTAGAGGTAATGGATATACATACACACACATATATATATTTATAGTTATGTAATAAACAACATAAGGCAATTATTCCATTTACCAGTGGTTTCTTAAAAGCAAAAAATTTTGCTTTCAATCCTCAGAATGTAAACAGACCAGGATTTTTTCATTCTGAGGATTGAAAGCAAAATTTTTTGCTTTTAAGAAACCACTGGTAAATGGAATAATTGCCTTATGTTGTTTATTACATAACTATTAAGCTCTGTTACCTACATAGAGCACTCTTTTTTCCTGGACTTTTCCGACGGAATTACTTCACATATATATATATATATATATATATATATAGAACGATATACATATATATATGTATATAATTATAGATACATTTTGAGTTCCTAACTGTATACCTTTGATATAAATATATATATGATTGTATGTATAGTATATTTGGTAATATACCTTATGTTTGATTAAAAACATTTAGAAGACCATTCGCTATCAGATTTAAAGTAGTGACTATGTCACTTACTTATTTTCGGCAAAGGTGGGGGGAGAGGCTGACAGTTTGTTTCTCGCTGTTTGGCATTTATCAAAACTGCACACTCCCCTACTTTTACCAACAATTATAGAAGCTGGATTCTTATAGAATTACAGTAATAATGAGGAGCTGATTACACATCGATTGCTGGTCCAATATATATATATATATATTAGAGAGTGACAATAGGAATTGCAGGTTTTTGTGGAACTTTATTTCATATTATAATAGCTTCTATATCAATAAGCTTGGGTTGGATCATAAATATATGCAGACATATATTTATATTTATATGTAGTTAGTAATATATATAATTATATATTGAGCTATACATATAGAAGAGAGGTAATGGATATACACACTAATATATATATAGAACGATATACATATATATATGTATATAATTATAGATACATTTACAAATATATAGATAGATAAATATATATAGATACATAGAGAAATATATATATATATTTATTTATTATACATATATATACACATATAAATATATATTAATATGGACAGATTTATATATAGATATCCATATATATATATATACACATATGTAGATGAATGTATATATATATATATATGTCTTTATAGAACTATATACACATATATATAATTATACATAGATAGATATATTTATATAGATACATAGAGAAATATATATATTCAGTTATATAGATATATATTTATACATTAAGTATTTCTGTAGAAAAGAAGAGTGCTCAATGTATAGTACAGAGCTATTTCATTAGATAATAAACAATGCAATATAATTATTCCATTACCATCTGGTGAAATAGTTATCTAACTATTTCATCTGATGAATAGAGCAGACAAATCTGTAAGGATTGTCTAGTTTTTTTGAAACCACTGGTATGGTAATGGAATAATTATATTGTGTGGTTTATTATGTAATTAAATGTGTAGATAGGAATCATCATCATCATCATCATCATCATTTTAAGTCTGCCTTTTCCCTGCTTGCAAGGGTGGGACGGGAACTGATTCTGGCTTGATTTATACAGTTGGATGCCCTTTCTAACACCAACCTCATTTACAGTGAGTGCTGGGTGTTTTTTTGCCGTGGCACCTCCACGACCACTTTGCAGTGGAATGATAGGGACCCCAGTCCTTATCATTTCATTTCTACAGCTGAGTAAACTGGAGCAATGTGAAATAAAGTGTCTTGCTCAAGGAAACAACACATCACCCGGTCTGAGAATTGAACTCACAACCTTTCGATTGCAAGGCCACTAACTAAGCCATGTGCCTCAATATATATATAGACATAGTATATCTATGTAGACATAGTATATATATATATATATATATAGTAATAATAATAAAATTGAAGACGATTCTTTGCTTAAACTTTAATCTGTTATTTTAATAAATATATATATATATATATATATATATATATATATATGCATATACATATATATTCATATGTGTATATATATAAATGTACATATATAGTTATTGATATATATATATAGATGTATAGTTCAGCAACGAATTGTTCTTTTCCGCCCATTGGATAACAGCCAGTAGGTCTGACTGAAGGCATGTCCGGTCACCTACTTCATTGATGACCTTCTGGAGCATGGAATCATCTACAACGTTTCTTGTTGCTGTGCTTGATGTCAGTCATGTCATTAAGGTAGATGATGAAAAGAAGTGGGCCCAACACAGTGCCTTATGGAATGCCACTACTGACTTTGGCTGGGCTTGATTTCACTCCCTTAAACAACATGTTGGGCTCTGTCTGTCAGGAAACAATTGATCTACTGTTGTAACTTTCCAGAGATACCAATATTGGAGAGTTCTTTCAATAAAATCTTGTGATCAACCCTGTGAAATGTCTTGTTGAAATCAAGGTAGATGACATCAGTCTTGGAACCCTCTCCCAAAACTCTCTAAATGTCATCAAATTGATGCAGAAGCTGCGTTAGGCAGTCCCTTCCATTATGGAACCCATGTTGGTTGGAGTTCAGCAGTCTGTTTCTTTCGAGAAAGTGGGTTATTCGTGATCTCACCACCCTCTCAAATACTTTGAGGATATGAGAGGTGAGTGAGATCGGATGGTAGTTCACAGCAAAGGACTTATTTCCCCTTTTGAAAACTTTGACAGAAAATTTTCAGGAATATTACCAGTATCCAGTGATTATTACCAACATCAGGAATATTACCAGCATCAGGAATATTACCAGCATCCAGTGATTATTACCAGCATCAGGAATATTACCAGCATCCAGTGATTATTACCAGCATCCACAGATTAGCAAGAGGAGATGCAAGTTGGTGTTTATACACATTCAGGACACATATCAGGATTGCTAAAAACAGAGCAGTATTGTTTCTGCAGTATCTCACCCATGGTTTTGGCATTATCTTGGAGAGTGCCATCGGAGACAGTGACCTTGTGTTTTTTGGCAAATGAAAAGAACACTGGAGTTGAATTTGATTTTCTCAACAGCCCATTTATCCTCAGCCGATCTTTGGTTGTTGATGATGGTCTTCATGCATTGTTGGAGGCTTTATGTTTCATATGTGGGAATATATGCATATATATATATATATATATATATATATATATACATACATATCTGTATATATTTATATATAGATAAATATCACAACAGAAACATAAACCCTCCATCTCAATTTTACTTTTGAAAAGCATAAGAACTGTGAAACCGGTAATGTAAATAAATAAATATTCTTACAAGACTCCAGTTGCATTTTCAATTTCTTTTCTTTACATATATATATATATATATATTTATGGCCCTCCCAAAGTATAACAATATATATATTTAGATATACTGATATATATATATATTTAAGTGTATAGATATATTGAAACACGTGTCAATAAATTCCTTTTACTGAACTGTATCCATTTAAATCCTTCATTTCAGTTTACGTCCACTTTTCCCTGCTTGCAAGGGTGGGACGGGAACTGATTCTGGCTTGATTTCTACAGCTGGATGCCCTTCCTAACACCAACCTCATTTACAGTGAGTGCTGGGTGCTTTTTTTACCGTGGCACCTCCACGACCACTTTGCAGTGGAATGATATGGACCCCAGTCCCTATCATCTCATTTCTACAGCTGAGTAAACTGTAGCAATGTGAAATAAAGTGTCTTGCTCAAGGAAACAACACATCACCCGGTCTGAGAATTGAACTCACAACCTTTCGATTGCAAGGCCAATGCTCTAACCACTAAGCCATGTGCCTCCATACACATATATATATGTGTATATACATCAGAAGGACTGTCCACTCCCAACTTAGCAGCATTGCTCAACCTCACATCTATCTCATTCTAATGATCTCTCTACCCCATCTGCATCTTTTTTTCTAATATCTCTCTCCATAACTCTTACTTGGCTAGGGTTGTAGCATGGCCTGGCTATTTAGATGGTGCTATAGCATGGCCAGGCTGTAACATAACCAGACTGTTTAAATGTTGTAGCATGGCCAGACGTCTTAAATTGCACTTTAGCATGGCCTGTCTGTTTTTGCTGTGCTGTAACATGGCCTGGCTATTTAGATGGTGCTATAGCATGGCCAGGCTGTAACATAACCAGACTGTTTAAATGTTGTAGCATGGCCAGACGTCTTAAATTGCACTTTAGCATGGCCTGTATGTTTTTGCTGTGCTGTAACATGGCCTGGCTATTTAGATGGTGCTATAGCATGGCCAGGCTGTAACATAACCAGACTGTTTAAATGTTGTAGCATGGCCAGACGTCTTAAATTGCACTTTAGCATGGCCTGTCTGTTTTTGCTGTGCTGTAACATGGCCAGACGATTTAGATGGTGCTGTAGCATGGCCTGACTGTTTAGATGGAGCGGCGTAGTACGGTCTGGATACTTGGAACTTGTGCCTCGAAATTTCGCGCATGCGCATTCAACTCCATCCAAACAAGGAAGAAAAACAAATGGCCGTCAGTTAGTAGAATTTTTCAAGCTGTACAAAACTCTTGCTAAATGGATTAACAATGGACAATAGCAGCTTTCTGAAAGGTAACGAAGATTTTCATATTATGTTGTGATATTTTAGTAAATCTTTCCTCTTTAGCTCCTTGCTAAATGGTATAAAAAGAGACTTACAGTTTTCTGAAAGGTAACGTGGATTTTTATATTATGTTGAGATATTTTGGTAAATCTTTCCTCCTTAGTTCCCGTCATAATCAACCATTTTAACAGCAGTTTTTCTCTTCTTACCGTATTTCGAATGAAATACACAGACCACGTGTTCCCAATTCATGTTGAAAATAAACAATAAAATTCAACCTGTTTCTTTTTTATTCACAAAAAATGTCATCTGGTATAGTTGTTTTAAAAACTGTTCCTAGTTTTCCCTGTAGCAGCTCTGTTGTCTTTAACAAATATTTTCGGTGTATTTAAATGCTTCTGTCACTTCTGTCAATATTGATATCAAAGATCGTAAATTGTTGATTCAATTCTTCAGCAGTGTTAAATATTTTCTGAAACTGTTGTAAATTAATTTTGTATTCTGGAGCAGATTCTAGGGATGTGTGTCCCATATGAGGTTATCTCGGGTATTTTAAAGATAGGGTCCACAGACCAATTGCCTGATCTCCACACCCTATATATATATATATATATATATATAGTAGACTGTTAGGGCCAGACGGCTGAGGTCTTGCCGTACTTTCTGAATTATGGCTTTACTTGTTTAAACTGGTAATATCCTGCTCTTTCTCTCTCTCTCTCTATATATATATATATTTAATACAAATACAGAGATAGCTTAAAGCTAAACTCTGACTGGTAACCATCTCACTCAACAAACATTAGGTTATATGTTAGTATAAACCTAATTTAAGTGTTTGGGGTGCTAACTATATGTATTTTGTGGAAAGCCAGTTGTATTATTTTATGAGATATAATTAAAGTTAAAATATATCTCTCTTTCCAAACAATTGTTTCATTATAAGTTTTCTACAAATTGGGAGAATGTTTCCAGTTTATGTAGAAGCCTAACATATATTCAAGTAAGAATATATTTAGGTGGGCGCTATATATATGTATATATAATGGAAAATTTGAGCAGGAACAAAACAGAGAGGCAGTACAACGAATGTTTATTAATTTCACGCTCTGGAGAGTGGGGTGATGTGTGTGTGTGTGACACGTCGCTCTTCAGCGCTACTGGTAACATGTAACCCAATACGTCCTGTGCATGATCGGGTCGTCGGTGACCTAACCGGTTGTTTTAATAATAGGGCCCACAGTCCAATTACTCGA
>OZ024762.1:24627702-24635202 GCA_964016885.1 Eledone cirrhosa
TTACCATTCAGAAAGCTGCTATTGTCCATTGCTAAACCATTTAGCAAGAATTTTTGTAAAGCTGATATTGTCCATTGTTAAAGAACAAGAGTTTTTGTAAAGCTTGTAAAATTCTACAGACTGATGGCCAGCCATTTTTTTTCTTGTTTTGGATGGAGTTGAATGCGAAAGCGCGAGATTTAGAAACGCAGTGCGCATGTTCTAAGTATCCTGGCCATACTACAGCACCGTCTAAGATTAATGGCCATGCTACGGCACCATCTAAACAGTTTGGCAATGTTACAGCACTAGAAGTTAATCTATAATTACGAACATACATAATTCTCAGGGAGAGTCAGCATTATAAGACTGGCCATTTGAATTACAGCTGACAGACTTCTATACAGAGGAAGAAAGTGATCGAAAAACTGAAATGATTTTACAATTGTTTTTGTTTTATGGCCAATATAATTCAGCTGAAATATTCAGCACGAGTATTAGCAATAGGGGGGGGGGGGGGGTAACCTTGTGATCGAGTTTTGTACTCTGTCTTATTACGGTATAAGCTTCCGGGCTCGCGACAGACCACAGAACGTCCACTCTCTTCTCCACATACTTTGGGAATTTAAGGCAACAAGACAATCGCCGATTAACTAACAATGTTAAATGGTAATTACAGTTTTAGAAAATATTTAACACTGGTGAAGAATTGAATCAACAATTTACGGTCTTTGATCTCAATCTTGAAAGTAGCATTTAAATCCACCGAAATATTTGCTAAAGATAACAGAGCTGCTGCAGGGAAATCTACAAAGCGTTTTAAAATAAATTATACTAAATATATTTTCTCTGAATAAAAAAGAAAGACGTTGAATTTTATTATTAAATCCCTACATTTTATTGTTTATTTTCAACATTCATTTTGTGAATAAAAAACAAACACATAGGTTTTTCATTTTTTAATAATATAACAATAGTGCATAAGTAAATATATCCTACATGCCACCACCATAGACGATACTTAAGGGCACCGGAGCTACAGAGGATGGCAAGGGAGAGGTACTGAAACAATTACTGCACCTCGCGGGGCTCACACTTGTGGGTAGCTAAGTCCGCCCCGATAGCCGTGCGTGTAACCACTATGGGAAGAAATACTGAGGGTTGGTGTCTGAGAAAAAAGGCTGTTCAAATGGTTGATATAATAATTGTTTCTACTTTAGGCACAAGGCCAGCAATTACCTAGTGCATTACTGGTACTTTATTTTATCGACCCCGTAAGGATGAAAGGCAAAGTCAACCAATGGTTGATATAATAATGATAATAATAATGAAATTATTGTGCTCAGGTGTACTACAACTCACCAAAGGTGCATGTATATATCTAAAGTCTATCCCAAGCCCCTACCTGAACAATAGTCACCTTACGCCACCTGCACAGGACACCAGTCTATCACAGGGTTACACCTCATAATACTACTGGTACTCATGTTCAACTAAGTATACTGGACCAACGTGAAGAGTTTTGCTTAAGAACACAACACGATCTAGGAATTGAATTTATCACATTATGATCGTAAGTCCAACACTGTAACCACTATGGGAAGAAATACTGAAGTTTGACATGGTCTGTGACAAGACTGACTCAATTACAGCTACAGTCCATCTTACAGGCTTCCAGGCAGTTTCTGTCCACCAAACTTCACCCACATGACATGAGTCAACTGGAGGTCATGATGAGACTTACCCAAGATCTTCCTCTCTAACCTAATGATTGGGGACAGACATATAGAGAAATTAGGCTTCCAGGTCAAAGTTCTCACCCCACAAACTGGAGTGAGGTTTGGTAGAAATATCTGCCTACAATCTCATGAAATATCTCTGAGTAACTGCATGGAACAGGACCAAAGTACTAAAGACAATAGCAGAGAGGAGTTCTAGCTGGATCTGGTAGAGGAAGAACAACAAAGGCGATCTTCATCCAAAACAAGTTAACGATAGCCAGGTGGTTTTATTATTAAATTCTTTCGCGGTAGTGAATTAGCAGCCTCGGTAGAGCGTCGGACAATATGATTTACAGCATAGAGTTACGGCCATTTACGTTCTGAGTTCAAATCCTGTCTAGGTTACCTTTGCCTTTCACCCTTACGGGGTCGATAAATAAAGCACCAGTAATTTACTGGGGTCGAAATTACTGGCCTTGTGTCTATACTAGAAATCATTATTAAATTACTTCAAGTTTTTCATTATTAAGTAGATTAATTGAGGCACGTGAGTTGTGTATTCCATTAGAAATACGATACCCCGAGGGGTGGTGCCCGAGAAAAAAGGCTGTTCAAATGGTTGATGATATAATAATGAAATTATTGTGTACAGAGCTCAGTTGTACTACAACTCATCAAAGGTGCATGTATATATCTAAAGTCTGTCCCAAACTGGTACTTATCCCGGTTTCCATGGCGTGAAACATCTAAGAATACAAAACTCCCCTCTGGACAGGGCGATAGTCCACCCCCAGCTACAGCTGAGTATACTGGAGCAACGTGGAATAAAATGTTTTCTCAAGAACACAACACATTCCAGGAATCGAACCCATTTACTTCTAATGACGATATTATGAAGGGAACTCAAAACAAAAAATGTTTACCCGAAATACATCAACATAAACTAAGATTCCATGTCATAATGGTCTGACCCACCGGGCTACTTAAGACCAGTTTATATATATAAATAGATGTTAGTGTATGTGGAGAGGTAGTGTTGGTGAGTAATTAGACTGCAGACCCTTTTGTTAAAACACCAGACAAACTTCATATGTGAAGCATCCCCGTAGAACGAACATACCGAGGGTTAAAGTGCTTAAAAACTGAAATGAATTTACAACAATTTTAGATAATATTTAGCAACAATTATGTAAGACCAATTTATACACACATATATATATATGGCACACATTTTATCAGGGTGTAAAATAACTCTTGGACCGCTGGAAGAAGTGTTTGAGGAGTCTGCTTTCACGACCCTCTCAGGAATATGTGGGCGGGGATCGAGTAATTGGACTGTGGACAATATTGTTAAAACACCCGAGAAAACCTCATATGAGACACACACCCCTAGATGCTGCTCCAGAATACAAAATTAATTTACAACAGTTTCAGAAAATATTTAAGACTGCTGAAGAATTGAATCAACAATATACAGTGTTTGATATCAATATTGAAAGAAGTATTTAAATACACCGAAATATTTGCTAAAGACAACAGAGCTGCTATAGGGAAAACTAGGAAGAATTTTAAAACTACACCAGATGACATTTTTTGTGAATAAAAAAGAAACATGTTGAATTTTATTATTAAATCTCTAAATTTTATTGTTTATTTTCAACATGAATTGGAACACGTGCTCTGTGTATTTGATTAGAAATACGCAAGAAGAGAAAGACTGCTGTTAAAATGGTTGATTATTAAGGGAACTAAGAAGGAAAGATTTACTAAAATATCTCAACATAATATAAAAATCCACGTTATCTTTCAGAAAACTGTAACAGTCTCTTTTTATACCATTTAGCAAGAGTTTTTGTAGAGCTTGAAAAATTCTACAAACTGACGGCATTTGCTTTTCTTCTTGGTTTGGACGGAGTTTGAATGCGTATGCGCGAAATTTCGAAGCACAAGTTGCAAATATCGTGGCTGTGCCACGGGGTTCCATCTAAAGTCAGGCCAGGCTACAGTACAATTTAAGATGTTTGGCCATGCTACAGTATTGTCTAAACAACCTGGCCATGCTTCAGCACCATCTGATAAACCTGGCCATACTACAGCAGCTTCTAATAAGCCAGGCCATACTATAGCAGCTTCTAACAAGCCAGGCCATGCTACAGCAGCATCACAATCAGAGAGAGATACATAGATACAGATGGTGAGGTAGATAGGTATACATATATATATATATATATATATATGGTATAAACCTGTAACTCCCGAGGGCATTTTAGTGGTACCATATTAGCATACTTCGTTTCTAGGGTACCTTTAAACCAGGCAGAGCCCATCTCCTCTCCAGGCCTGATTACAGCAGATTTCTTCCAGAGAAGAACGAGAGAGATTGGAAATGAGAAAGAGATATATAAGAAGCATTGACCCCTGTACTTGACTGGAACTTTTTAAAAACTTGTCTTGTACATCACCTTTCTTTATTTCCTTCTTCTCGTCACTTCTGTACACCAACACACCTCTTGTCCTCCCCCTCTTTCAATCTTTTCTATATTTCAGCTACCTGTCACTCACCTTGTGGATTGTCTTTCTGTTGACCACTGGCCACTGGTCTCTGTCCTCTGAGACATTATATTTCATCTGCCTGTCACCCACCTTGTGGATTGTCTCTCTGTTGACCACTGGCCACTGGTTTCTGTCCTCTGAGACATTATATTTCATCTACCTGTCACCCACCTTGTGGATTGTCTCTCTGTTGACCACTGGCCACTGGTCTCTGTCCTCTGAGACATTATATTTCATCTACCTGTCACCCACCTTGTGGATTGTCTCTCTGTTGACCACTGGTCACTGGTCTCTGTCCTCTGAGACATTATATATCATCTACCTGTCACCCACCTTGTGGATTGTCTCTCTGTTGACCACTGGCCACTGGTCTCTGTCCTCTGAGACATTCTATATCATCTACCTGTCACCCACCTTGTGGATTGTCTCTCTGTTGACCACTGGCCGCTGGTCTCTGACCTCTGAGACATTATATATCATCTACCTGTCACCCACCTTGTGGATTGTCTCTCTGTTGACCACTGGCCACTGGTCTCTGTCTTCAGGGGCATTTTTGCCCAGCACTGTCTTTGACAGCATTTAGCTGTTTTAACGACTGTTCTAGCGCTGAGTTTTCTAATTTTTATATGTATTCAATCAAATAGACCCTCACTTCATCTCGATCACAGACAACATTCTTTGATATATGTACCTATATATATATACATGTGTGTGTGTGTGTGATTCTGGCTACCAAAATCTGGTTTACAACTGATGACATAGATAGTAAGACAAGAAAAAAATATATTGATATATACACATACATATAGTTTATCGCTCTACATGGTTGAATACAAGAAATGTATATCTGAGTTTTTTTGAATATTAATAATAATATTTGATTTGTTTCCAGTTATGTAAACAGCCTCTTTAAGCCATGTGAGTAGAATGAACCCATCATTCTTGCTCTTGTGTTGGCATATAAACAGAATGGCAGAAACTAATGTTTCTAGATGATTACCCTTCATCAGTACCATATACTGTTCACCTGCCAACTGTCAGAGCTAGTGAAAAAATATATGATATTTTCTGGAATATACAGTGACTGATCAGCCAGATCTGCATATTAGCATACCTACTGATCAGTCAGAGTTGCCGATCAGCAGACAGGCCAATCAGTTTCCTGTATACAAGCGATTAATGGCTGGCTTTGCCATAGTCAAATAAATATATATTTTTATATATATAAATATATATATAGAGAGAGGAAGAATCCATAGAAATAGTTGATAGCCTCTGCTTCCTAGGTGATATAATTAGCAGTGGAGGAGGACTCTCAAGGAGCAATGTAGCTAGAATATGGACAGGATGGAAGAAGTTTAGAGAGCTACCTCTTGTTGTCAACAATAGGTTTCTCCCTACAAGAGAAGTTCCTAGCCAAGAATACGCCACTATATTTAGAATTTGTTTTCATAGAGTACCTTAGTCTATTAACTGGTGGTCCTTAAGGAAATTAGGTGTAGAATAGTTGGTAAGAGCAGTGTAAGCCATGTGCAAAGGAGCTGTCAGTAAAGAGAGTGTTGGAAGTGAGTACTTCCAGGTGTAGGGAGGTGTTCATCAGGCTTTAATTCTCAATCTACTGCTCTTCATCATAGTTGTCCAAGCCATTGCAGAGGAGTTTAATACTGGTTGTCTATGGAAACTTCTCTATGCAGATGATCTGGTCCTTATAGCTGAAGCCTTAAAAGAACTAGAGAATAAGTTCTGACTATGGAAATGGAATTTGGAATCAAAAGATTGAGAGTAAACTAAAGTACTTGTAATTAGGATAGGAGATAGGACCCTGATTCCTTCAGGGAAGTGGCCCTGGTCAATATATAGAAACGGAGTGGGTATAAACTCTATACAATGTACTCAATGAAAACCATAGACACACAAGTGATGTAGGGAGATAACAGGTAGACTAACAGGAAGAGAAGACTTTGTATGTAAAAGATGCACAAGGGTAACTGAAGGGAAGAGTGTGAATGATATAAACCTTTTTCAATCAGAGGAATGATCTATAGAAATGGTTGATAGCTGTATAAGTGACCTAATTAGCAGTGGATGAGGGTTCATTGAGAGTATAATAGCTAGAATAAGGACAGGATGGAAGAAGTTTAGAGAGCTACTCCTGCTGTTCACTACAAAAGGTTTCTCCAGACTTACAGAGGCTGTATGATGCCTGTTTGCGAAGTGCAATGCAGCATGGTATTGAAACAGGGACAGTGACTGCGGACGACATGCATAGACTGGAGAGAAATGAAGCTACCATACTGTATTGGATGTGCAATGTAAATGTGAGAGAAAAGCAGAAAAGATGTAAGTGACATAGTCACTACTTTAAAACTGATAGTGTATGGTCTTCTAAATGTTTTTAATTAAACATACGGTATATTGCCTAATATACTATACATACATTCATGTATACATCGCTATTTCAGAGCACCAACCCTAATATATATATATATATATATGCAAAAGTTTTATTTAAGATTGTTGGGTTACAACGAGTAAATATTTTATAACTGATATAAAAGCACTAGTTTCCATTTGTTTAATATCGTATATATATATATATATATATATATATATGGCAAGTAAGTATGTTTTGAAACAGTGAGGGAGTTTGAAATTAGAAAATATATAGCTTTCACCGTATTTTTGACTAAAGGAATTTTTAGCTTGATAACGGGGTTTAGAACCCTCAGATAAATGGAAAAAGATGAGTATTGACATACATATATATATATATATATATATATATTTATATATATATATATTTATACATACATACATACATACATACATATATATATATATATATATATATATATATATATATATATATATATATATATATATATGGAGGCACATGGCTTAGTGGTTAGAGCATTGGCCTTGCAATCGAAAGGTTGTGAGTTCAATTCTCAGACCGGGTGATGTGTTGTTTCCTTGAGCAAGACACTTTATTTCACATTGCTCCAGTTTACTCAGCTGTAGAAATGAGATGATAGGACTGGGGTCCCTATCATTCCACTGGTTGGTGTTAGGAAGGGCATCCAGCTGTAGAAATCAAGCCAGAATCAGTTCCCGTCCCAAGCAGGGAAAAGTGGACGTAAAATGAAATGAGGATGAAATGATGATGATATATACAGAAGTATATATACACTTACATAAATTTAGATACACTCATAGAAAACAAACCATTTATCTAGATGCCATGCAT
>OZ024762.1:24642702-24655202 GCA_964016885.1 Eledone cirrhosa
TTAGTTTAACGCTGGATATAATAGGAAAAGATTCTTACGTTCTGGATGTGTTTCTTCTATCGAAAAAAAAAGAGAGAATACATCAAAATTGGAATTTCAAACCATGAAATGTTTGTTATTATTTTCTATTTCTCACATGTTTTAAAAGTGATAGAAAAATATACAATTATTAAAGCCGCAAAATTTGCTAACGTAAGATTCTTTGTTATCTTAGCAATCTTGATTTTCTTTCTTATGCATTGTATGGCTTTCAAATTATTTAAATTTCTGTTTCCTATTCAACAATGCTTCAAGCAAACTACAACACTGTTATATATTATATATGAGAAAAGTCAATAAGGAAAAGGTAATGACGATAAATATTAATTTTAACGCTTGGTATAGTAAAAAATGATAACGTTTCGGACGTTAGTTCTTCGTCAGAAGATATAATTTGAGAGAGAAGAAGAAATAGAAAGATAAACGAGAATATGAAAGGAATTTAAAAAAAAATGGGAAAACATTATTTCTTAGGAAGAAGATATGACCTTATGTTTGAAGTTTTCTGCGCAATCATCAGATTCCGAGTTCTATATCTCCAGAACATTCTTCAATTAGTTGAGTCAGCGGTGCAGGTTACCAGTTGTGGTTCTGCAAATAATTGTTTCTACTTTTGGCACAAGGCTAGCAACTATCCCAGTGCATTACTGGTACTTTATTTTATCGACCCCGTAAGGATGAAAGGCAAAGTTAACCTCGGCGGGATTTGAACTCAGATAATAAAGGGCCGTAACTCTATGCTGCAAAGCATGGCGTCCGGCCCTCTACCGATACTGCTAATCCACCGCCCTGGTTCTCCAAATAATGTACCATATATATCAGATTTCACCTATATATCTACAGGACATTTACTCAACTACACCCTGAGGGGACGGATGAGGTAGCTGTGATATTCTACAGGTGACGCTCCGAAAGAGATGGTCGGGTTAGTGCTGAAGAGTTGACGATCTGCAAGGGGTAGACAGGTTAGCAGTGTTGCTCTACGGAAAGACTAGCAGTTAGAACGGAAGGGCTAGCAGTGGTTGTCATACCACTGGATATCGTAAAATAGCTGGAAGAAATTAAGCAATACATTACCTGCAGCTATCAAAAGATTCGAGTAATTTGTATTTGGAAGAAAACATAAATTAAAATCTTTTCCTGGGTCCTGTATTTTCGTTGCTCTAGTGATGCGGCTGGACTGCCGACCGCTATATCTGTTTTGCTAAGCTGTCTGAACGTATTGTTATTACTCTGGGGTTCTTTTCCCCATCTGAGTGCTAAAGCTACCGATTCTGCATTCGTTAGCTTGGCCGTGTTCTAAAGCTTCGTTAATGCTGTACTAAAATTTATATATATATAAATATATATATATATATGCAAAAGTTTTATTTAAAATTGTTGGGATACAACAAGTAAATATTTTATAACTGTTATAAAGCACTCGACAAGTTTTTGGAGTAGATATACGATATTAAATAAATGGAAACTATATTTATAAAACCATATTTATTTCATTATACATATTTCAGGGATACCAAATTAAAATATGGCATGCCTTCGTCAGATAAAATACAATATATAAACAGTTTTATAAATAATTTTGATGTACCCTATTAGAAGCGACCATTATTTTTGGAAGCTGTCTGGATAGTGAGATGTTTATAATTATTTTATTAGTTATAGTGTTAAGCACAGTTAGAAATTATTTATAAAATTATTTATAAAACTGTTTATATATTGTATTTTATCTGACGAAGGCATGCCATATTTTAATTTGGTATCCCTGAAATATGTATAATGAAATAAATATGGTTTTATAAATATAGTTTCCATTTATTTAATATCGTATATATATATATATATATATATATATATATATATATATATATATATATATATATATATATATATATATATATATATATATATATGTTGTTTTAAAACTGCACTATTCACAAGTGTGTTTTAACCTTCATATCATGTCTCCCTATTTTATCTGACGAAAACGCAAATGTTATTGCATGATGATATTTGTTTCTGAAATGCGCATAATAAAATACAGGGAACTCTTTTAACCATCTTTTGATCTTATATATATATATATATATATATATATATATATATATACATCCATGTACACAGCCATGATTAAATATATACAAATATACCCATATACATATATATATACACACACACACGCATATGTATATGTGTGTGTATTTAGCCATAGCTGTACAACTACTACTAGTAGTAGTTGTAGTAGTTGTAGTGATGGTGTCCTTTGTTCTAGCAACACCTACTTTATCGATCAGTAGTTTCCACAGTTCGATAACATGCTGTGATTTCGCCTGATTTTATAAGCTTCTAAATCTTTCTCTCATACAAGCAGATTTGCACACATCCCTGCCCTATATTCTGATAAAAGTCTTTTACACATACTTACAATCACATACACTGCACACGCATTCACAAACTCATAGTTAACTGTACTTCTAAAGTAGCACGCTCAGCTGTAAATGCATATATACACGTGTATACGTATTGGCATGCATATGCATATATATATATATATATATATATATATTGTTATACTTTGGGAGGGTCATGTTGCCAATAAGAAACACACGCACCAGTTGATTTCACTTCAATTTATTATAATAAATTTATAAATTTAGGAATTTATAAATTTCCGGTTGGTTGGTTGGTTCCACAACCAGATGATTGTTTATATATTGTCAAAGTTCTTTCGTCACACATTTTGTGACCTCTCCAGTGATTGGGGATTCTTTTCTTTGTTTTTGTGCCTCTCCTTTGTTCTGTCCTACGCCATCTTGTTTTTGTGTGTGTTGTGTGCTTAGTTTGCGCATGTGTTACATCCGAAGAGATCACAGAATGTGTGACGAAAGAACTTTGAGCGTACTCAATAGGCAATGTAAGATACACTCCCAGAGTATACACACGGTTATTCGCTTCAATACAACACACGTAAAACGGGTGCCTATAGTAGTTCCCGGACTCGAGTTTCGGTATATATACACACACACACACACACACGTATGCAGTTTTACCACCAAATAAGGTTTATTTTTCGACATAGTCCCTGGAAAGGAGCAATGCTGTTACTAATAAGAAGAGTTGATATTAATGCACACAAGATTTCACAGCTCTAGCATCACTCCTTCATAGGCTGACCAAATGAGGTTTATTTTTCAACATAGTTCATGGAAAGAAACAATGTATTAGACTGGTACTTTTTTTTATCGACCTCGAAATGTTGAAAGGCAAAGGTGACCTCAGTGGGATTTGAACTCAGAGAGCAGACAGCCGGAATGAATACCATAAAGTATTCTATGTGACGTTCTAACGACCAATTCACCGCCTATATATATATATATATATATATATATATATAAGATAAAAACACTTGAGTGTATTAGAGTCAAACACACTCGTCGCATTAGAGAAATGACAGTACAAGAGATAGCTCAATGTTATCAAACAGAGCCGAAAAAAATTATATAAATCAACAAAGAAGCCTTTAATACATTAAAAATCTTTATTCGCTGACAATGTTTCGTCCCAGTAATTAGGACTCTTCAGAGCAAGGACAAGACAAAAAATATCAACGGCTAGAACAAGCCAAAATTCAGAAGAATAGAGAAATAGAGAAATAGAAATTTAAAAGTTACATTATAAGATATAATATGTAGGTAATATGAAAGCAGGATAAGGGGGCAAGATCTAGGATGTTGTGACATAATTAGATTACAGGTAACTAAGAAAGGGCACTTAATTACTAATGACTTATAAAGTTTATAACACACCCGATAATGTGTAAAAAAGAATAATTCGGAAAATTATCCAGGAAAGACGTGTCAAACCTTATAGGGTACACTGGTACATAAAACTATAGGGCAAGAGAGCAAGCAAACATTAAAATAGCCACGTTAAAAGTACAACATATGTCCAATACTCGAAATACAACATAGTAATATAATCCGAGAAATAAGATATAAAAAATATAATATAATATACAATACAATGCAATATATAATACAGAAATAAAATTTAATATATATATATACACGCACACTCACACACATATATATACACACACATATACACATTTACACATTTACACATACATATATATGTATTCATATATATATATATATATATATATATATATATATATATATATATATATATGAATACATTTCAAGCTCATCTGTCTTTATGAAACCTTTGGTAAATGAATTAATTATCTTATGTTGTTTAAGACATAACTAAAGAGCTCTGTAGCCTTCATAGGGCACTCTCTTTTCCTTTACCTTTCCTTCGGCAATACTTCATTTAAACAGCTGCCAACGGGAATGGTCGAAGCATATTCTATATCTCATATATGATTGGCATCTTCCAGCCCGATAAGTTGAGCACTCTACAGTTTCAGGAAATTAACCAACATACACCATGGATGTATGCGATATGGATTACTCAATCAAAAATATTCCTACACCTTCAAACACCACTTATTTCAGCCTCACTTTCATTTATCCTAAACTTTGATTTCAAATCCATATCTCTCCTCCATTTTAATAAATTCTTTCTGATGATTGAAGGCAGACGTAAATTTCAAGCTCGTATGTCTTCATGAAACCTTTGGTAAATGAATTAATTACCTTATGTTGTTTAATACACACACACACACACACACACATATATATATATGGGATAACAAATTATCGTTATAAGTAATCCAGTTAGAGGTTGTGAGTACTCTGCGTCGTGGATAGTTTTAACGTACGGCTTTGTTTGACTCAACAAGATGTTTCCATAGTTAGGCAGCGAGTTCGCGGGAATCCTATGCAGGTTATACTTGAAGTAATAATAGTGAAAGAATGAAGAGTAACATGGTTGGCCGTGCAATAGGGGGTTTTATTTCAGCTATTAACAATTGTTTAATTGACCAGGTGAGTCTAGAGGTCGATAATCGCTCGAAATTTCGTCACTCGATCTCCATTACATTATTTACCTCTGATCAAATCCTCAGAATACAAAAATAATTCACACAAGGCAAGATATATATAGAGAAATAACGTATAATCAAAACAATAACATCAATAATAAAATATATATGATAAATAGGTAGAGAAGTTACAGATGTAAAAAGTAAAAGATGAGAAAAAAGATACAGTATAAAAGTAAGAAAATGGAAAAATAATAAAAATATAAAGAAATAAGGATATGTGACACCATATAAGTACAGAATATGATAGTGGTGGCGGTGAGTATATAGTGGTGTCCGTATAAGGAAGCTGTGGTGGATTTTGTGCTAACATGAAAAGTCATATTCGAAACATACATAGAGACGTGTGGAGCATCCGAGGTAGTGACAGATAAAGGAGAAAGCAATAAATTAGAGATTAATTGGGAAATACTAGTATGAGATCCAAGGGTTAAGGGTGGATGCTGAAGGGAGGTTTGACAAATGTGTGTGGTAAATATTTTGCTGATTGTCTTGTCTTAATGGGGTTGATGCGATTTCAGGGAGAGAGGGTGAAAGAGATGTTAAGAGATTTATGATCTAGTGACCAGTTGGCCGTTTGACAGCTAATAGCGGTGTGATGGTATGTATTCCATATGCTAAAATCTAGGTGGTTCAATTCTAATTTTGGGATTGCTGGTTCGAATCACGGTGGTTTGAAATGTGTGAACTTGGTAGCTATTTTATGCCTACAGAAAATTGATCTTTCTATTTTGCTGATCAATGAAACAATTGTTAATACCTGAAATAAAGTCCCTTGTTGTACAGCCAACGATGTTATTCTTCATCCTTTCACTATATATATATATATATATATATATATATATATATATATATATATATATATATATATATATACTAGACCACCCGTGACCCGTTGGGTCATGTTCACTTAAAAATGATTTTTAAATAATTAAAATATACAGAAAATGTATATAATGTAAAATGACATTAGAAAGCCAATATATATATATATATATATACTAGACCACCCGTGACCCGTTGGGTCATGTTCACTTAAAAATGATTTTTAAATAATTAAAATATACACAAAATGTATATAATGTAAAATGACATTGGAAAGCCAATATATATATATATATATACGTGTATGTGTGTGTGTATATATATAAATGTACGTGTATATATATAAATATATGTGTTTGTGTGTCTGTGGCCTATATACACTGGTTACAGGCACACACACACATACATCCTGTCCTAACACAAGTTATAAGATACATATAACTTGATATTCAGTCACCAAATTCAAGCTAGATACAGTAATGCTGTATTCGATTCTTTGAAGTCACCTGTCATAATTTCATTCAACAACACCACCAGCTCTCTCCCTCTCTCTCTCTCACAACCACTATCTGCGTTTGTATTCACATTTCAATGGTACCTTACTTTCAAAGTATTTTCCCATTATGCGCTGATTTGGCTATTTATAAAGGTACCCGAAAAAAGCCCGCGTATCTCGGGAACCCGTGGTCCGATTTACGCGAAACTTATCTTTATATTCACAAGTATTTTCACAAAGAAAATATCAAATCATTTTTCACTAACAGCTATCCAATCACTCCACTTCAAAATTCTTTTTTCTATATCTCTATGGATGCTTGACTGTTTGTTCTGAAAGATTTTTCTGCTTAAAAAGTTGCAATGTTAATGAAAAGCTGGTTTTATTTACAAAAGTTTAAAAGAAATTATTCTTACTTGTCTTAGTTTTTCCTTTTCCTTTCATTTTCTGACGTCGGAATCAACATTTTCTCATATTTACGCTGTTACAGTTTGTTCAAAAGAATGTTTTTGATGACAACATTCTTAGTTGACTGGGTGTCCTTCAGAAACACTCTGACATTTTCTTTTCGTTTTCCGCGGCTAAGGGCTACATACAGTTGACCGTGTCGTTGACCAGGTCATTCCAGATAAACCAAGACGTTTTCTATAGTTTGTCCTTGAGCTTTATGAATAGTCATAGCGAAGCACGATTGAACTGGGAATTGGCTTCGCTTCAAAGGGATATCCTCACCTTCGGATTAATTCTTATTCTAGGTATCATAACGATCTAATTTCTGAAAGCAGAAGTGTTGATTCTTGCTACTATGAGATTGTCGTGCAGTTCTTCCACGATCATGCGCGTTCCATTACAAAGCCTTGGAGGATTCAAGTTTCTCATAAAAATTATTGGCGATCCTTTTTTTCAATTCCAGGTTATGTGGTGGCAGTCCTGATAGTTCAACCGAATCAAGGAATTCAGTCGGGAAATGAGTGGCATTGGCACCATCACTCACAGAATTATAGGATCGGTACTCTTTTATGGTTCCAGGGAAGCGTCTGATACAGGTGGAATTGATGCTTCTCATCATTTCATTGAGAGGTACTAAGATGAAATTGTTCGAAAACACTTCAGCTGGATGGTCGAATGGGGGGTAGATGAAATCAATACATTCTTCCATAGTTGTTGCTTGGAGAACCATTTCTTTTGGCAAAATAATTGCCTCGTTTTCCTTTTTTTTAAATCTTATCTTCTCCAATATCCAATAGGAACTGTGAATAGTCTCCTGCTCCCCCACCCAATCGCATGTTTGTCTTCAACTGAAATCTTTTGAAGCTTCGCCATAAGTAGGATTTTTTAATGCAGGCGTTTTCCACGTCCGCTTCATTTCCCCTTTTCACTACCGGAAGAAGCTGACGGAAATCGCCACAGCAAATTGTCAAAATTCCACCGAATGCCTCATTGTTGTCGCATATGTCACGCAGAGTGAGGTCAACAGCCTCGAAGCTTTCCCTCCGAATCATAGGACACTCATCTCCCAAACAATCAGCCTTGTATGCTGGAAGAGGTTTGCCGTCTTTGAGTTTTTATCAATGTTGCACAGACCATTTTCTTTCACTACTATCGGTATTTTGAACCTAGAATGCGCTGTTCTTCCACCAGGCATCAGTGTTGCGGCAATGTCAGATAGCCACGTCGCCGTTTCCCCTGACTTTTGAAAGAATTAAGTTAATCATTAATGTCTTTCCTGTTCCACCTGGAGCGTCAATGAAAATCAATGCAGATGTGTTCATCTCTAAACTATTACAAACGAAGTCATACACGTGTTTTTGTTCACTATTCAATAGAGGCTCAGTCTCTTCTACAAATCGTCGCTGCTCTTCTCTGCTGTATTGCAATTCATGCAATAACTCCAAATTGCCAATATCCTGATTAGCAACAATATTATTTGGCCTTGGCAAGTTAAAGTCACTAAGACTTTTGCCCAGGTCGTTAAGTTTGTCTTCAAAATACAGAAGACATTGATCATAATGTCTCTCGCTAATCAAAAGGTTAGAGTTTCTGGTAGCCCTTTTTTCTATTTGAAGGTAATCCTCAGACAGCGAATGCTTAAATCGAGCCCATAAATCACTGGAATTGTCAATTTCCGTATTTGTGAGGAGCACGATGAATAGATCTCTCATCTTCCCTGTTCACTCCAAACATTGCCTGATCACTGCCCTTCATGGTATATTTGATAACGTATTTGATCGATTTCATGGAAGGGCACATCTCTACGTTTAGGTGGCAGTTGAACAGTTTTAATAGTTTCATATTGTAGGGAACCACCCATTCCGAAGTTATATTTCGGCTTCCCCTTCCTTCTTGGTGCCCCTCAAATCCTCCCATGACTGGAGACCGTCTTCTGTACACAGGATAAGAGTCCTCTACACACAATGTATATTCATTGAAAGGCTTAGGGTACCGCTTACTGCATGTTCCATCTTTCCAGCACGGCGAATTGTTAGAGCAATTCGGACCGTACCAATTCGTAACCCTCTGGATCTTTGTTTGGATCTGGTATTTCGGCTTGAACAAATTTATCATATTCCTGCGGTCTGGGCTTGGAGGCTTCATTGAGCCATAGCAAACAGTGCACATGAGGAAGACCTCGCTTTTGATATTCGACTGTCAGCACGTAAGCTATGCACGTGCCAAGTAGACCATCTACTCCAGTAAGATACTTTCTTAACAGTTTCCGCTCCAGGTCAAATACTCAGTCAATTATATCTGGCCTGTCATGTGGCTTCTGATTCAGGAATAGGTCTTGCCGGATTTCAGGCCAGTTTGGATTGCATGTCATTGTGATGAAGAACGAAGGATTGCCGTACTTCCGTATGTACATCATGGCATTGCTCCATCATATATCTCGGTCCACCGACAAATGTGGAAGAGAGTATGATTCGCCTGCCAATATTGCGAAAATCGTCATCATCATTCAATGCGTCAGTAAGGCCCTTGTATGTTGTAGATCGCAATGATGTTTGATTCATTCGGATGTATTGCAGTCTATCTCCTTCAATCTTCGTAGCCATGTCAACCAAATATTGCTGAAATAAACGACCGCCCCTGAGAAGTTGGTGGAATTTATTCTCATGGTTCATTATTCGATAGGCATAATAGCGCCATGGCGTCAACTTCTTGTTGTTGCTCATTAACAGCTCATGATGCCATCCGTCACCGCCAAAAGGAAAAAATAGAACATACTGCAAACTGTCATAGGACCGATGGGACTCTGAGATTATTTGCAATTGTCCGCCTTTTTCTTTCAACACAATGTGCCGTGCTTTTGCTTGAAGTTCGGTGCTGTTTTGTATAATAATGGCAACTTCGTTTGCAGTTTGTGCATTGAATCTTCTCTCATGTTCCATTGCTGGTCTCCTATCAGGATCAATAATAATCGAAGCTTCGGGAATATTTTTAATTTGTTCTTTTGACATTCGAAATGAAGCAACGTAAGGGTTATATTATCTGAGTATTATTTCCAATAATTTAACTATGTCGCGCTGAATGCCATCGTTATGGAGTATCCTGATCCTCAAATCAACACTATCCTGAGGATCAAAGAAGTAAATTTGAAGAAATTGGGGTTGTTCGTTGGGATTAGAGGTTAAGGAACCGATGTAATGGTGAATTTGACCATGAATAACGATAGAAGGATTCCATCCACTCCTTGAGGAACGAACTTCTTCGGCCCCAAAAGATGTCATTTGGAACCGGCAGTTGTATTGTCTGAGGTTCTTCCTGAACTCGCTTGCCCTAGGTTGATCAGTACTAAATAAACTGTGAAGTTCCTGGGGGTAAATGCTGCAGATTCCCCAACCTGACTTTTCCATTCATACAGCAAAAGTTAGCAGTTTCACCATGAAAAAGCATTGCATGACAACAGACACAGATCTTATTCATCTGTCCAACATCAGCAGAGAGGTCACGTCGTTGAACTGTCCTTGCTCTATCCCTAATGGCTTGTTGGCAAATACGTTCAGTTCTCCGAGCGTCCGATTCATGATCTCTCCTTCTTCTGTCTCTTTCCCTCTGTTCCCCCAGACGCACAGATCTCCGACCATCCGACTCATGATCTCTCCTTCTTCTGTCTCTTTCCCTCTGTTCCGCCTGACGCACAGCTCTCCGACCATCCGATTCATGATCTCTCCTTCTTCTGTCTCTTTTCCTCTGTTCCGCCAGACGCGCAGCCGTTGCTTTATCAGTCTCATCAATCCTTCTATTCGCATGCCTGTCCCGATCTTGTTGGCGTTGACCACTATCTTGCTCACCTTCTTCGGCTCTCCTTAGCTGTGCTTTCTTTCCACTATCGATAGACCAACCAGATGTTTTCTTTCTTCCTCGTCGAGGCATTATTTAAGAATCGAAAATCGTATTCACCTTAGAAAAAAATCCTATTACCTCAACAAATATTTTTTTTAAATCATCATTTAGAAATATTTCTAAATAATGAAAATATTGTCTGTTTAAACAACTCGTATTTTTCAAATCATATTCACCTAAAAATACTTATTAATAATTAAAATATTCTGTTTAAAGAAAGCTGAAATATATATACTCAGTGTACAAATAATTTTTATTTTTTAAGTCATTTTCACTTAAGAATATTTTTTAAATATGCCAAGAAATACTTTTTCCATCGTATTCACTCGAAAATAATTTTAAAAAAATGAAGATATTGTCTATGTAAATAAAGCTATTTGTGAAATCAAATTCACTTTAAAATATTTCTAAATAATTGAAATATTCTTTTTAACAAAAGCAAATATATAAATACCTACTGTTTAACAGCAACTGGTATTTTTCAGTGATATTCACTTAATGCTTTTCTGATAATTAAAATATCGTCTGTTTAAAGAAAGCTCAAATATAGATACTTGAAGTACAAACAACTTGTAGTTTTGAAATCATATTCACTGAGAAATCACTGAAAAATCTTTTTTTAATAATTATTAAAAATATTTCTCGAATGATGAAAATAGTTTATATCGATTTACGTCAAACTTGTTTTCAGGGTTATGTCACTTACAGGGCTATTTTTCCATTATGCACGGTTTTGGCTATTTACGAAGGTATCCTACACACACACACACATACACACACACACACACAAAAATATATATGTCTCTAACTTGAGTACTGTTACACACACACATACATGTCTCTAAGTACGTAAACACATGCACTGGCACACATACAGATACACACGGTGGCAGTAGAACTGTGAAAGAGAGAGAAAGAAATAACGTTATGGATAGGGGGGAGAGTTAAAATAAATAAAAGTTAAGGACGCTGTCTCTTTCCTTATCTGTCATCCCCTTCTCTCTCTCTCATCTGTAGGTAAGAGAGAGTGGAGAGTGAGGGTGAGAGTGAGGGGATGAGAGAGAGAATAAAGATTCTTTCTCTCTCATCCCCTCACTCTCTCTTTCTCTCTCACCCCCTCTCTTTCACCCCCTCTCTGTCTCTCTCTCTTACTTACAGAATGGACAACCAAAAACAAATGGATCATTTCTTGCAATATTCATTATAAAAAAAAGATAAATTGAATTTAGATGAATTCCTTGCTATTTTTGGAAAATATTGTCCATGTGCGATTTACGCCAAACTTGTTTTATTCAGAGTATTTTTTCATTATGCAATGTTTTGGCTATTTACGAAGTTTTACAGGGTTATGTTAATTTCGAGGTATTTTCCCAGTATGCACCGTTGTGGCTATTTACGAAGGTACCCCCAAAACCCTCGAATCTCGGGAACCAAGGGTCAGATTTTCGCGAAACTTGTTTTATTCAATTTGTATTCCCATTTCAGAGGCAACTTGCTTTCAAAGTATTTACCCATTATGCGCCCTTTTGGCTGTATTACATAACAGACAAGCAAGCAAGATCAGAGTTTTAGTAGTATATATATATATATAGAGAGAGAGAGGGGGAGAGAGGGAGAGAGGGATACACATCACCCAGCACGTGTACAGTTCCCAGTGTCACATTTACAATCACCCTACAGTGATCAATGAGCTATGTATATCGATCCTCTATCGAAACTTTCGCCAGACTGCTCTGTCTAGTCAACTGATCGAATTCTGGCGAAATATCCAATCATTCTAGTCAATCC
>OZ024762.1:24705202-24725202 GCA_964016885.1 Eledone cirrhosa
TCTATAAATTTCTGGTTGGTTGGTTGGTTCCACAACCAGATAGTTGTTTATATATAGTCATAGTCCTTTCGTCACACACTCTGTGACCTCTTCAGTGACTGAAGAGTGTGTTACGAAAGGACTATGACTATATATAAACAACTATCTGGTTGTGGAACCAACCAACCAACCAGAAATTTATAGATTTGTAGATTTGTAAATTTATAAATTTATAAATATATAATAAATTGAAGTGAAAGCAACTGGTGCGTGTGTTTCTTATTGGCAACATGACCCTCCCAAAGTATAACAATATATATATATATATGTATGTATGTATGTATGTATGTATGTATGTATGTATGTATGTATGTATGTATGTATGTATGTATGTATGTAAAAGGTAAATAGAAAAATAACAACACAATCGGTACAGTAAAAGGAAGGAATATCTTAGGTTAACGCTTGAAAGAGCAGGAAGATGGCCTCAACGTTTCGGACGCTAGTCCTTCATCAGAAGAAAGAGTGAGAAATTAGAAAGATTGAAGGGACAGGCGGGTTGGAATTGGAAAAATGTTTTTAGAAAAAAATAACAGGTTCATTTATGTTGCCATCTCTTGGAATATATATATGTTAAGTATTTTCACAGAAAAGGTAAAGGAATGAAGCGTGCTCTGTGTATAGTACAGAGATATTTAAAATAATAATTGTTTCTACTTTTGGCACAAGGCCAGCAAATACCCAGTACATTACTGGTACTTTATTTTATCGACCCCGCAAGGATGAAAGGCAAAGTTAACTTCAGCGGGATTTGAACTCAGATCGTAAAGGGACGTAACTCTTTGCGTCAAAGCATGGCGTCCGACCTTCTACTGATACTGCCAATCCACCGCCTTATTATTTAAAATAATAGTTGTTTCTACGTTAGGCACAAGGCCAGCAAATACCCAGTGCATTACTGGTACTTTATTTTATCGACCCTGTAAAGATGAAAGGCAAAGTTAACCTCGGCGGGATTTGAACTCAGAATACGGCAAGGGCCGTAACTCTATACGTCAAAGCTTGGCGTCCGACCTTCTACTGATACTGCCAATCCACCGCCCTATTATTTAAAATAATAATAATGGTTTCTTATATAGGCATGAGGCCAGCACTTTCGGAGGAGGGGAAAGTCGATTAAATCGACCCCAGTGCGTTACTGGTACTTTATTTTATCGACCCCGTAAGGATGAAAGGTAAAGTTAGCCTCGGCAGGGTTTGAACTCAGAGAGAAGAGATCCGGAAGGAACACCATAAATCACTCTATTCGATGTTCTAACGACTCTGCTAATTTGCACATAGAGTAGGTAGCCACCATATCATAAAATTGGTATGTATGGTCCCGTGACTCCCGGAAGAGTCATTGGGGCACCGTACTGGCATACGGTATTTCTTGGGCATTTTAAGCTAAGCCTGGCAGAGTCCACCCCTCTCCTGGTCTGACCTGGTGGAACCCATCCCTCTCCAGGTCTGACCCGGTGGAGCCCATCCCTCTCCAGGCCTGACCCGGTGGAGCCCATCCCTCTCCAGGCCTGACCTGGTGGAGCCCATCCCTCTCCAGGCCTGACCTGGTGGGGCCCATCCCTCTCCTGAACTGAGTACAGTAGATTTCTTACAGAGAAAGATAGAAAGCGAGAGATAGGAAATGAGAAAGATATATAGAGGAAGAATCTACCCCAGTACTAGACTGGTTATTTATTTTATCAACCTCGAAATGATGAAAGGCAAAGTTGACTTCAGTGGAATTTGAACTGAAAGAGGCGAGATCCGAAACGAAACACCATAAAGCATTCTATCCGACGTTCTAACAACTCTGCCATTCTATCCGACGTTCTAACAACTCTGCCAAGTTACCCATAGAGTTGGTAGCAATCATCTAATTTTTTGACCTGCCGCACCTCCACAAATAAGATTAAATTTTTCTTTTAGCTAAGCATCCCTAGATTTAATATGTTAATATGTTAATACTAACTTACCAGCTATTGTATTGCTTTTAATTTTTATATATGAATCGCCTCCCAGAATTATATAAATTTACCATTACTTAAAATATAACTAAATTATAAAATCTTACAAAAAACGAAAAAAGGAAAAACAAAAAACGAAAAAAGTCCACGATGAAAAAATAGTCGCCATACTGCTAGAGAGAGGAATTAAACTGTATTGTTGATTTAACAATTAATATATTGAATAGAATTCATTTATTTATACATTTATTTGTCTGTTTATATAGATTTTATTTATTTTGTTATTTATTTTGTTATTTTTTTATTCAGCTATTCATATATATACACTTACACACACACACATATATATACCGTATATTTATATATATAATGTATAATGTATCTTTCATATATGCTTATATATATATATATACATACGTGTGTGTGTGTGTGTGTTTATACATACATATATATATATTTTAGAAACATACACATGATATATATATATATATATATATATATATATATTCATGTATATATATATAAGTATATTATATATGTTTATATATATTATGTATGTTTCATATATGCATATATATATATATATATATATATATATATATATATATATACATACGTGTGTGTGTGTGTGTGTGTTTATACATATATATATATATTTTAGAAACATACACATATATCATGTGTATATACATATCAAGTTGTGTATGTTTCTAAAATTATTTTCTTCATTGTTTGACATCAACACTCGATAATATTTTATCATTCCTGGCTGACATTTTAAATATCCTTGATGTGTGTGTGAATGGGTGTGTTGTATATGTGTGTGTATGTGTATGAATGTGTGTGTGTGTGTGTGCATGGTGTGGATGTGTGTCTGTATGTGTGCATGGTGTGTATGTGTGTATGTGTGTCTGTATGTGTGCATGGTGTGTATGTTTGTGTAAATGTGTTTGTGTGAATGTGTGTGTGTATGTGTGTGTGTAGTGTATGTTTGGGTGAATGTGTGTGTGTATGTGTGTGTGTAGTGTATGTTTGTGTGAATGTGTGTGTGTATCTGTGCATGCAGTGTATGTTTGTGTGAATGTGTGTGTGTATGTGAATATGTGTATGTTTGTGTGAATGTGTGTGTGTATGTGAATCTGTGTATGTTTGTGTGAATGTATGTATATGTGAGTATGTATGTGTGTGTAACTCTGTATTGTGAGTGTATGTATATAGGAGTATGTATGTGTGTGTGAGTATGTATGTGTGTGTAACTGTTTATCGGGATGATCTGTGTATGTGACTATGAATGTGTGTGTGTAGCTGTGTACATTGGGATCATGTGTATGTGTGACCATGTATATGTGTGTGTGACCATGTATATGTGTGTGTGTGTGACCATGTATTTGTGTGTGTGTGATCATGTATATGTGTGTGTGTGTGACCATGTATATGTGTGTGTGTGATCATGTATATGTGTGTGATCATGTATATGTGTGTGTGTGACCATGTATATGTGTGTGTGACCATGTATATATGTAGAGAGAGAAAGCATGTGTGTGTGAGAGAGAGAGCATGTGTGTGTGTGAGAGAGAGAGAGAGAGCATGTGTGTGTGTGAGGAGGCATGTGTGTGTGAGAGAGAGAGCATGTGTGTGTGAGAGAGAGCATGTGTGTGAGAGAGAGAGCATGTGTGTGTGAAAGAGAGAGAGCATATGTGTGATAGAGAGAGCATGTGTGTGTGAGAGAGAGCATGTGTGTGTGAGGGAGAGCATGTGTGTGTGTGAGAGAGAGCATGTGTGTGTGAGAGAGAGCATGTGTGTGAGAGAAAGAGCATGTATGTGTGAGAGAGAGAGAGCATGTGTGTGTGTGAGAGAGAGAGCATGTGTGTGTGTGAGAGAGAGCAAGCGTGAGAGAGAGAGAGAGCATGTGTGTGTGAGAGAGAGCATGTGTGTGTGTGAGGGAGAGCATGTGTGTGTGTGAGAGAGAGCATGTGTGTGTGTGTGAGAGAGAACATGTGTGTGAGAGAGAGAGCATGTGTATGTGAGAGAGAGAGAGCATGTGTGTGTGAGAGAGAGCATGTGTGTGAGAGAGAGAGAATGTGTGTGTGTGAGAGAGCATGTGTGTGAGAGAAAGAGCATGTATGTGTGAGAGAGAGAGAGAGCATGTGTGTGAGAGAGAGAGCATGTGTGAGAGAGAGAGAGAGCATGTGTATGTGTGTGTGAATATGTCAATATGTGTGTGTATGTGTGTATGTGTGTGTGTATGTGTGTGTATGTGTGTATGTATGCGGGTGTGCATGTGTGTATGTGTGTGTGTATGTGTGTGTGTGTGTGTGTGTGTGTGTGTATACAGGTGTGTATGTGTGTATGTGTTTGTGTATGAGTGTGTGTATGTGTGTGATACTTATATGAAATCGCTGTGTGGTGTGAAAGTGTTAAGTATCAAGTTATTTGTCTGCTGTAGTGGAGTACTTTAAACAACAACAACAACAACAACAACAACAACAACAACGGCGATACTGATAAAAGCAATAATAATAACAATAAAAAAGAAATCTATATTATTTTTTATATTTATTTCGGTCGACATTTCCGAAACATTGTATATTATTCATATATATATATACACACACCCACACATATAATATATATACATATATATATATACGCCCACCTATATATAAATATATATATATATAAGAACAAAAGATGGTTATAAATATATATATATATATATATATATATATATATATACATATATATATATATATATATATACCCACCTATATATATATATGTATATATATAAGAACAAAAGATGGTTATAAATATATATATATATATATATATATATATATATATACCCACCTATATATATATATGTATATATATATATATATATGTATATATGTACACAAATATATATATATGTATATATATATGTACACAAAAATACAAACACACACACACACACACACATATATATATATATATATATACACATATATATATGTATATATGTACATATATATATATATATATATGTACATATATATATATGTACATATATATATATATATATATATGTACATATATATATATATATATATGTACACATATACACATATATATATATATATATATATATATATATATATATATATATATACACACACACATATATATATATATATATGTACCCAAAAATACATATATACATACATATAAATATATATATATATATATATATATACACACGTGTGTTTATGTGGAAGGAGGGGATATTTTAAGTGTCATATTCTGTTGTGGATTCCATTGTTGCTAATTGTTCAAAATAAAACTCATTTCAGACACAATAGTTACAACTCTCAATATCAAAATAAATAAAGATATTAGAATTATGAATAAATATATTTAGAAGAAAAATTAAATAACATCAAAACAACACACAATAACAGAATATAACTGTTTATAGTTGTTAGTACATGGCCAGCAATTTGAAGGGAAAAGGTAGAGTCGATTAAATCGACCACAGTGTATTGCTGGTATTTTATTTTATCGACCCCGTAAGGATGAAAGGCAAAGCTAACCTGAAACGTGGTATAGATAGATAGATATGTTTCTTTATTAGCTACAGGGGCACAAAAGAAGGGGACAAATACAAAGGGGGAAGTTTACATACAATAAAAACGTGTAAAATATTATCACATGTAATTTAAAAGTTAATCGATTTTCACCAATAGGGGGAGACATTTCATATGGGTAACATATACCTCCGAAAAAAATGTGCAACCCTCATCTCCAGGAGTACGAAGTGTTTGTACCCCTTTCCTCTCTTCCTCTTTTTCCTCAACCTACAGGCTGATATAGAGAGAAGGCCCATTCACTCGGGCCATTCTCGCCACTTTCACCCACCTTTCATAAAACTTGCTGGGGTACAGCACCTCTCTCTCCATCCTGATTCTTCTTCTAAAGTGGTATTTGAAAAAAAGAATCAGTTGTGTCCGGAGAGAAAGGTGTCTGACCTCAGCCCTTTCAACCTTGTCCACCATACAACCTCTTTCGCCATAGCTATCACACAAAGGAAAACCGCCCCTCCTACGTTTTTGAAGGAGGGTGGCGGTTTGATCATGACAATGGACTCGGTGGTCAACCGGATTGGTCCCACCCGCGACAATAGTCGTTCTACATAGCCCCACAGGTCGGTAACGCCTGGGCAGTGTATGAATGCGTGCACGGCGGTTTCTTCGTCTCGCACGCGCCTCGGACAGATCTTTTTCGAAGGGTCCCTGCCCGGGCGCCCATGTCTGTAGAGCTTGTCTCGAACTGGTAGAGCTCCTGCCAGGCCAGGGACTTTTGGAAGTTGTCCATCAGTTCCGGGCGGAAGGTCCTACCGAACAGACTGGCCAGTTCGTCTTCCTCTACGCCTAGAGTTTCACCGAGCGCGTCGTCGCACTTGCTGCGGATCAACCCTCTATAGAATGACGAAGTGGAGTCTCCACTGACCGCCGGGTCCGCCTGCCAGAGGGCTGTGAGCGCCTGAGCACATTTGATGTGCCAGTCACCCATTTTTGTCGGTCTTTGCTTGACCCAGGACTGCAGCTCGGGGCCCACACCGGTTGTCCGGTGAGGAATACGTAGAGATGCCGCAGCCTGAGCGCGTGTTTGCGCATCGTCAGCCACGGCATCCCCAGCCCTCCGTTTGAAGGGTGTTGGCAGCAGATGGATCTTCTCACCAAAGGAGCCCGCCTCCTCCAAAGGAATTAGAAGAGCGCGCGCTCCATTTTGGTGAGCGTTTTGGCTGGACAAGGCACGACGGTCAGGCGGTAGTAGATGGCGGACGCTATAAAAATGTTTGCCACCTCCGCTCGACCTTTCATGGATAGTTTTCACTCAGCCCGCTTCTGGGTGAGTGCAAACACCTTGGCCGTCACCTCGTTCCAGTTCTTCTCCACCTGGAGGTCCGGACCAAACCAGAACCCGAGCAGCTTTACCGGTCCTTCCGTCCAGTGTCCGACGACGCCATCGGAAGGCATCGGTTTGCCTCTCCAGGATCCGAGTTGCAAACCGATGGACTTGTCCCGGTTCAGCTTCGCTCCTGTGAACCTTTCGTATTCCTTCAGTAAGGTGCCGACTTCCTCGATTTGCGAGGCGCTCGACACCATTACTGTCACGTCGTCGGCGTAGGCCGACGCCGCTTTCCGCAGTCCCGGTTCCAGAGGGATGCCCTGCAATAGCTCCAACTTCCGAGAGTCAGTACGTACAGAAGGGAGGAGAGAGGGCATCCTTGTCGAATGGGTCCCGTGATATGGAACGTCTCCGCGAGGTAATCATTCACCTTGACCCTTGAGCAGATGTTGCTGTTTGCATTGCAGCAATCCAGCCCCTGAACACGGGTCCGAAGCCTGCCGCCTCGAGCACCGCATCCAGGTAACGATGGTCAACCCTATCGAAAGCCTTAGACTGATCCAAGTTGATCAGGGCCCCACTGAAGCCGGGTTTACCTTACCCTCTCTATGATGTATCGCATGAAGTGGAGGTTGTCGTGTATGGACCTGGTCGGGATTGCGCATGTCTGCGCTTCTCCCACCAGGTTCTCGACGACAAGCGCCAGCCTCTTTGCCAACACCTTGGCCAAAATCTGTAACTCTGTGTTTAGCAGAGTAATGGGCTGGAAGTTGCCTATGTCATCCCCCTTATTCTCGTCCTTCCTGACTAGTGTGACTACGCCTCCGGTCACAGAACTGGTAATTCTCCCGTTCTGCTGCCAGTTGCAGTAGACCGCTTCCAGGAGACCGGAGAATAAGTCCGGCATTGCTACGTAAAATTCGTAGGGTAGACCGTCGAGACCTGGAGATTTGCGTTTGCCGCATTGGCTCAGCGCGTCCCCTATCTCAGCGGCTGAAATCGGCTTTTCGCAGAACTTCGCCTCGCTCTCCGAGAGTCGCGGTAGGCCGTCGAGGTATGGACCGAAATCCATAGCCCCTCCCGGCGCGCCGCCCTGCCCGAACAATTGAGGAAAGTGCCACTGAAATGCTGCACACATCTGCTTCGGCTCACGTATCACGTGTCCGTCTTGGTCCTTTAAAGACCGAATTGTGGACTTGTTGCCACTTTTTGGCTCGATTACTAACAGCTTTGGCTCCCTCGTTTCCCAGAGCACATATTTTGCTTCTGACAACGCATCCCTCGTGCTTTGCGTCGAAGAACTGGTCCAAGGCCGTTCTCGTTGCTAGCACGCTGGCTACGTTGCCACTTCTAATTGCCTCTTCTACTTTATCTACCAGTTCCTTCTCGGCCCTATTTCTATCTAACGCTAATTCTTTACTAAAAACTAACGAGTCTAATCTAACTGCCCTCTTGAGAAAGTACCACCATCTGTTGTCGACAATGGCCCCTGTCAAGTGCTGTTTAACTAAAGTGCTAATCCGTCTACTGTAGGCTTTGCATGTCGGTAACGACAAGTTCAGCTTCCAGTAGCCGAGTTCTTGTCTATGGGTTCTATCAAGGTTGACCATGCAGGTCACTAGTTTGTGATCTGAATAGGCAACCATGAACATTTGTGGACAGCTTAACATGTCCCTATCCTTATTTCTAACTAGAACCCTATCTAGGTACGATTTAGATGTTCCGCTACGATTAGTCCACGTCCACAGTGGCACAATCGGAAAATCTAGTCGATAACTATCGGCCAGGTCAAATCGGCCGATTAACTGTTTGAGGCTGTTAACCCCCCCCCCCCCATTTATCGGGACATGTTCCCACATAGTCCCAACGTGCATCTAGGATTCCATTCCAGTCCCCCACTAAAAGCAAGGAGCGGGACGTTCCCAGAAAAGTCTCTAGACGTTTGAAGAAGTCTGTGCGCGGTGTCCCGGATGGGGCATATGCGGCCACCAGCCTGAAGGCTCCACCTTCACTACCGTCAACGTCTAGGACCACCAGTCGACCCTCCGGGTCCAGATGTACCGTCTGTGTTCCGAGGCCCAGGTGTTTTCGCAGCAAAACGGCAACCCCGCCCCCAACCCCCGGCTGACAGAGTGATGCGTAGATCTCAAAGTCATCGAAGATGGGGGCCAGCTGTCGCTCGCTGTGGATCCTGGACTCGCAAATGGCTACTACATCCATGCTGTATGACCTGAGGTCGTTTAAGAGTTTGCCCTGTTTCCAGGGCATCCCAGGCCGCGTACATTCACACATCCAACTCTTATATTGGACTACCCGGTTACTTGAATTGCTAGAAATCGGTGACGAATCACGTTCTGCTGCCGTAAGAAATACTGATATATACAGACGTAAGTACACACACACACACGTATATTATATATACATTTTTTGAATATATGTGGCGGTGGATTGGCAGTAATGGTAGAGGGTCGGACGCCATGCTTTCCAGCATAGTTACGTCCCTTTACGATCTGAGTTCAAATCCCGCCGAGGTTGACTTTGCCTTTCATCCTTACGGGGTCGATAAAATAAAGTACCAGTAATGCACTGGGTAATTGCTGGCCTTGTGCCTAAAGTAGAAACAATTATATATAAATTTTGATGTATCGGACGTTAATCTTTCATCAGGAGAGTATAGAAATCAGGAAAAAAAAGATTAATAGCAAAAGTGGGAAATGTGAGTGTGTTGTTTATATATATATATATATATATATATATAGTATTAAGGATACTATTTATGGTTATGTATGTAATAAAACCTTTTATGGTTATATATTTTTTATACAAACCCTAAATAGTGAAAGATAGTCATTAATTACTATCCTATTACCAGTAAGATAAATAGCTCAATGTAATAACATCGGTTATTTTACAGAGCAATAATCAAATGATTTAAACTGAACTTTGATTATTGTAATCTCTCTCTCTCTCTCTCTCTCTCTCTCTCTCTCTCTCTCTCTCTCTCTCTCTCTCTATATATATATATATATATATATATATATATATATATATATATATATATATATATATATTCAAAAATTTTTTGTTTTCTCTGAAATTTAATTCATGCTTTTTAGCTCTGCTTATAATAATTTTGCTTGACATATTTTCTTCGAATTACTCCCTTTGTTCACTTGTCTTGCAATGATAGGCATCATGCACACTAACCCCATCTCTACTGGCTTCTAATCTTCTTAACTAATCACTTGTCCCTCCTCTTTGATTGGTTTGGTTGCTTGATATTTGATTATATATATATACACACATATATATATATATATATACATATATATATATATATATATATATATAAGTTGAAAAAAAATGAAAACGAAATTTCATTTCTCACTCTTAGTATGGCACTTACTTAAATGTAAGTATGTATGTATACGTACATACATATATGTATACAGACGTACAGTAGCATGCATATATATATATATATATATATATATATACATACATATACACATATGCATACGGGTACACATACATATATGCACGCATCAGTTTAGCCGACGTTTATTATAACGCCTGCTTTGTTCGTTTGTTTGTCAACAAATCGAACAGCCTGAATTTATGCCATACGGTGTTAAGGTAATATATATATATATATAGCAAGAGATGTCAACATGGATGGACCTGTTATTTTTATCTAAAGACATTTTTCCCAATTCCAACCTACCCATCCCGTCAATATATCTTATTTCTCATTCTTTCTTCTGATGAAGGACTAGCGTCCGAAACGTTAAGACCCTCTTCCTGCTATATCAAGCGTTAACCTAATATATCCCTTCCATATACTGTACCGATTGTCTTGTTATTTCTGTTTACCTTTTACACACACACATATATATATATATATATATGCATATGTACATCAGGGCCTCCTGATGATTTCTCCCGAATGAAACAGTTCTAGTCCCGTAGAAGCCTTTTCTATATTAAATATTTATACGCTGCTTTGTATTGAGTACCTTACTTACTGTGGTTATCCCTGATTGAACCCGGCATAAACTTATATATATATAAATATCAAATAAGATTAGTTATGACGAGATTATTTCACCATAAATGCCTTATTGCATCGTTATGAATGTGACTTCATCAGATGTTTATGCAATCATAGGTGTAGTTATGCAATGATTGGGATATGCCGTTGGTCATGTATTACCATTAATTACTTCAGACACACACCAAATGAGGTTTATATTTCAATATAGTCCCTGGAAAGCAACAATGCAGCCGACACTCGTATGCATGATCATAGAAGGGCTAGCACTAAACTTTGGCTTCGAAATCTGGACCAATCCGCGAACAGGACGTCACTGGGTTGTATCAAAGACCGTATCATTCACATCTAGCGGAAATACCTGATACAGCAAAATCACGAGGGGCAGGGCCCCAAGCTTTTAAATATGCTGTCAAATCAATCTGAAAGATCTACATCGGGTGGATGTATATGTTTCCTAAGGCGGCGATGTGACAGTCATTAGAATGTCGCATAGAATGTTCTATGGTATTCGGTACAGCTCTCTGCTCTCGGAGTTCAAATCCCGCCGAGGTCAAATTTGCCTTTCATCCTTTCGAGGTCGATATAAAAAAAGTACCAGTCTAGTACTGGGGTAAATTCTTCCTCTATATCTCTTTCACATTTCCTCTCTCTCACTTTCTATCTTTCTCTGGAAGAAATATGCTGTACTCGGGCCAGGAGAGGGATGGGCTCCACCAGGTCAGACCTGGAGAGGGATGGGCTCCACCAGGTCAGACCTGGAGAGGGATAGGCTCCACCAGGTCAGGCCTGGAGAGGGATGGGCTCCATCAGGTCAAACCTGGAGAGGGATGGGCTCCACCAGGTCAGACCTGGAGAGGGATGGGCTCCATCAGGTCAGACCTGGAGAGGGATGGGCTCCATCAGGTCAGACCTGGAGAGGGATGGGCTCCACCAGGTCAGACCTGGAGAGGGATGGGCTCCACCAGGTCAGACCTGGAGAGGGATGGGCTCCACCAGGTCAAGCCAGGAGGGGGATGGGCTCTAGCAGGTCAGGCCAGGAGAGGGATGGGCTCCACCAGGTCAGACCTGGAGAGGGATGGGCTCCATCAGGTCAGGCCAGGAGAGGGATGGGCTCCATCAGGTCAGACCTGGAGAGGGATGGGCTCCACCAGGTCAGACCTGGAGAGGGATGGGCTCCACCAGGTCAGACCAGGAGGGGGATGGGCTCTAGCAGGTCAGGCCAGGAGAGGGATGGGCTCCACCAGGTCAGGCCAGGAGAGGGATGGGCTCCACCAGGTCAAGCCAGGAGGGAGATGGGCTCTAGCAGGTCAGGCCAGGAGAGGGATGGGCTCCACCAGGTCAGGCCAGGAGAGGGATGGGCTTCGCTAGGTCAGGCCAGGAGAGGGATGGGCTCCACCAGGTCAGGCCAGGAGAGGGATGGGCTCCACCAGGTCAGGCCAGGAGAGGGATGGGCTCCACCAGGTCAGACCTGGAGAGGGATGGGCTCCACCAGGTCAGGCCAGGAGAGGGATGGGCTCCACCAGGTCAGACCTGGAGAGGGATGGGCTCCACCAGGTCAGGCCAGGAGAGGGATGGGCTCCACCAGGTCAGACCTGGAGAGGGATGGGCTCCACCAGGTCAGACCAGGAGAGGGATGGGCTCCACCAGGTCAGACCTGGAGAGGGATGGGCTCCATCAGGTCAGGCCAGGAGAGGGATGGGCTCCACCAGGTCAGACCTGGAGAGGGATGGGCTCCATCAGGTCAGGCCAGGAGAGGGATGGGCTCCACCAGGTCAAGCCAGGAGGGGGATGGGCCCCGCCAGGCTTAAAATGCCCAAGAAATGCCGAATGTCAATACGGCACCCCTACCACTCTATCAGGAGTCACGGGACCTTACATACAGATATTTTCAAGATACAACCCTTGATTCTGTTATATAAGATCACCGTTGCGGCCTCAGCACGCCAAGAAACAACATCCACCCTTCCCAGGCGTCAATGGTCAATCAATGATGGTCATCTATAGAAAACATAGCAATAATTGCGGTGCCCCAGCATGACCACATCCTGTCGGCTGGAACATGTTAATATATGGATGGAGATATATACATACATATATAGACATGCAAACATATATGCATATATACATGCATATATATATATATATATATATATATATATATATATATATATATATATATATATATATATATATATATATGCATATACATAAACATATATACATGCATACACACACACACACACACACATATATATATATACATGCATACACATATACACCATCATACTTACATATATACACATCCATACATACATAACACAAACATACACACATACAAACACTCACTCACATACACACATAGATAACACAAACACACACATACATACATACATACATACATACATACATACATACATACATACATACACATGTATACATAATACACACACACACATACATACATACAAATACCACTGTCTGTAGATAATGAGTTACTGACACTTGTATTGAAGACAAACATCTTTAAAGCTAGTTACCTTCCAGTCAAACACTACAACAATGCAGAGAATTCTATAGAAATTTTACTTCAACAGTACCAAATTAAATTAATTAGAAATATTTATCTATTCTTCCCAATTATTCCAACTCCTCACCCGCTACGGAACACACGACCTCTCTCACACATTTACATACACATACATATACGCTCATAAAGATACACATACAAAAACACACACAGACATTCACTCAGAAACAGACAGACACACGCACACAGACACACAAACACAGACACACAAACACAGAAACAGATACACACATACACAGACACATAGATACACGCACACAGAGACAAACAGACACATACACACACAGGGACAGAGACACACATTCATACACAGGAACAGAGACACATATTCATACATAGGTACACACACACACACACACACATACATATGCCAACACATTCCTTCTCAATCACAAATATGTCTCCCACCTTCCTTTACACACAGACATACATACACGCATGCGTACTACCCCCCCCCCCCCCACCACCACCACACACACACTCACAGAAACACACACACACACACACACACACACACACACACACACACACACACACACACACACACACACACACACACACACACACACACACACACACACACAGAAATATTGACATACATACATGGAAATATTCAGAATTAGCTTTCTAGCGCAAACCAAGAAAGTAACAACAATAACAATAACAAAAACGACGACAACAACAACAACCACAACAATTATTAGTCTTATCTCTTCCACTTATCTATTTCCCACGACATTGATTTGCAGACTGCTGTTTGTATACACACACACACACACACACACACACACACACATATATATATATATATATATATATATATATATATATATATATATAAGTATTAAGTTGTTAAACAATATTCGATGATTATGTCAAAGAATGAGTTTTACAGTAGATTGGAAGCACTCAACGGCAAAATAAATTTCAGGAGTTATTAATATATAAGTATTAATAAAATAGATGTTCTTTTGATCAATTACATTTTATTATATATATATATATATATATATATATATATATATATATATATAAAGAAAAAGAGATGAAATCGAAAATGCAACTGGAGTCTTATTTTTTTTAAAAATATATATATTTATTTGGCTCCTTTACCGGTTTCGCAGTTCTTCTGCTTTTCAAAAGTAGAGTTGAGATGGAAAAACCACAGACCCTCCATCTCAACTCTACTTTTGAAAAGCAGAAGAACTGCGAAACCGGTAAAGGAACCAAATAAATATATATATTTTTATAAAAAAATAAGACTCCAGTTGCATTTTCGATTTCATCTCTTTTTCTTTATACTTTCACTCGTGTATGACACCTCGGTTATTTTTCATTTTGTAAAAAAAAACCCACTTTCTAATATATATATATATATATATATATATATATATTTATTTACGTATAGCACGGAGCATACGTGCACAAACACACACGCACCGTGTTGTATTATGACAGTATTGTATTAGCTCAATGTACGAGAACAGAGCCGTTATATGTAAAAGAAACCAAAGAACGCTTACATACTCAAACAGTTTTTATTTCCTCACAATGTTTCATCCATACCGTTGGGTAGGAATCCTCAGAGCTTAATAAACACAGTGCTGAGTATAAGCTCTACCAAGCTTAGTCACACGAACAATCGGAATACAATAGAGGGTAAAGATAGGGAGATCGGAGATGGGGAATAAGGAGAGAGTACATGCTGGGGTTGTTAAGCACCACAGCTAAATGGTAGGGCACAAGCAGATCTCACAAGATGCAGATACAATTGATGGCACACAAAAGCAAAAAATACAAACAATGGTTAAAACATAATAAAAAAGAATAATAAAATAATATAATAATAATAAAATAAATAAAAGGAAGATAATATAAAGAGATAAAAAGTAAATAAAAAGGTAACAAATTTTTCTTTTAAATTTTAAAAGAAATGAAAACAGAACGAAGAAAAAAGAAAGAGTTTTAAGCACATGAAAAAGCCAGAGGAAATTAAGCGCTGGTCCCTAATAATAGGATCTCCGTAACTTATAGTTATATAAGCACCTAAGAGGTTCTTAAGGTACATCCAGAAAGACCACAGTAATCAAAATCCCCGCTATGGTATACATATACAAGGTATACTGGTAGGTACTTGAATTACATAGCCCATGGGTGCTCCACAAGCATATAGACAGGTATCACAATGCAAGCCATACACAAGTAAATTATGGTTATTACAGGATAGAGCTGAGTATAACAAGTATATAGACAGGCACCACAAATAAAGCAAACTATACACAAGCAAAGTGGGGTTACTGTAAGATAGAGCTGAAGCAAAAGCCCCACAATCTTATTTCAGTTACTGTAAAACACCTGGCAAAGAGTCACCACACATGTATATTAACCGTAGAGGCTAGACCAATCGGTTACATATGTCCCGATTGTCTAGGGGTTATATAGAAATAGGATTGTCATTAGATAACCAATCCGTCTAAATTATACAACATATGTAGATTGTTCAAAAGTACAAAATAGTTGGATATAAATTCACTCAAACATAACATCACATCCAGTCACAGGAATTACATGCTGGATTTATACATAAAAAAACTCCCAAATGTTTAAGATCCCAGATCGTATAGCATAAGGTGTTCAAGTTTCAGTTCCAGGTTTCTTTTACACACACACGCACACACACACACATATATATATATATATATACACATACACACACACACATATATACACGCACACGCACACATATATATACACACACATATGTTCAACTGAAGTTAATAGCAGTCGCCGTGTTTCTGACTGGTGTGTCTCCATATGAGGGAATGAATTCTGTGAGAGAACATCGTTATTTTTTCTCCCTCATATCAAAAATTTGAAGACAATTCATTTTCACCTGATGAGATCAGTGATAATCGATCATGGCTTCTACACAATCGATCTATCTCTTATTGAAACATGTGTCGTGATTAAATGATTGGAATTTTACCTTGCCTTCGGATTTTCATTTTGATATATATATATATATATATATATATATATATATATATATATATATATATATATATATAACAAAGGAATTGTTGTAAGGAACCAGATGGACCATAACGCACCAGAGTACTCAATACTTAGGGTAGTAGAGTGGGAAATAGGAGTCCAGAAATAGCCGTCGAAACGGCTTGAGCTCTGCCGTTGGGGTCATACTTTTTCCTATATATATATATATGTATACACACATGCACACATCTCTATGTAGTAGTAGTAGTAGTAGTAGTAGTAGTAGTAGTAGTAGTAGTAACAGGAATAGCTGTAGTAGTAGTAATTCCTGTTGTCACTAATGTGTCTCAAGATCCACCAGATGTTTGTGGAAGTCATAATATATATATATATATACTACTTATATATATATAACTACTTATATATATATACTACTTATATATATATAACTACTTATATATATATATATATATATATATATATATACTACTTATATATATATAACTACTTATATATATATAACTACTTATATATATATATATATATATATATATATATACTACTTATATATATATAACTACTTATATATATATATATATATACTACTTATATATATATATATATATATATACTACTTATATATATATAACTACTTATATATATATAACTACTTATATATATATAACTACTTATATATATATATATATATATATATACTACTTATATATATATAGCTAGTTATATATATATACAGTAATACCATTGATTAATATTATTGGTGTTTATGTATACATCTACAGTCGTTTCAATGCAATCAGACATTATTCACCAATAGTGGAGAAACATTAACCCCACGTAGAGGAAAATAGTTAACCTGCACATAACCGCACACACACACACACACACACACACACACACACACACACACACACACACACACACACACACACACACACACTATATGTATATTATCTCTTTCTCTTAATTTCGAAAAAGTAAAATAAAAGATGGGGTACATTAAGAAAATGAGGAAATGGAAAATATAAAGAAATAAATAAGTGAGAGAGTGCAAGTAGATATTAGTAGTTTTTGAGTCAGTGTTCTTATAAGGGTTCGTTGGTGCTAACATGAGAAACCAGATTTTAGATGTAGATAAATACGTGTAGAGGGTCCGATAAAAGACAAGACAATAAATTAGAGATTAATTGATGTATACATGTTTAATATATTTGTGGGCCAGGGATGACGGGCATTTGATAAAAGCTTGTTGTAAATGTTTTGCTGATTGTTCTATTTTAATGGGGTTGATGGAGAGAGGGTGGAAGAAATGTATAGAGACTTATGATCCAGTGACCAGTTGGCAGTTTGATAGTTAATAGCGGTGCGATGGTGTGTATTCTATATGCTAAAATCTAGGTGGTTCAGTACTAATTTTGGGATTGCTGGTTCAAATCATGGTGGATTGAAGTTTGTAAATCTAGTAGCTATTTTATGCCTACATAAAATAGATCTTTCTATTTTGCTGTTAAGCTGCATCCTATCGTACCTTAAAATATGTAGTAGTTATAAATCACAAAGCCTGCAGTGGGACATACCGTTGCTGTCGGCTTTTGCTACCGTTAATTTCGACCAGCTAATCTTATATTCTATGTTTTTGTCCTTAAGCTGCCAGATTATATTGGCGAGCGTTGTAGAGTTCTCCAGTGCACGGTTCTTCATGGAGTGTCTGTGGACGTACCACCTTTTCTTAAACTCCCCAGCTGTGGAACCTATGTAGTGCTAGGTAGTGTTGCCTGAATTCACAGTATATATATATATATATATATATATATATATATATATATATATATATATATATATATATATATATATATATATATATATATATCAAAGGTATATATTGAGTTAGGAACTCAAAATAGTCTCTTACAATAAAATAGCTCTAAGAAAGAGATTTTTCCGAGCCGTATATTATAATTGAATAAAAAAAAAAGAAAAACGAACACAGATAGATATATGTGTTCAAATCGCAAGGGACCAGATTCGCTAAGGTTAAAACAATACTAACTATAGACAATAGGGTTTGCCTGTCTCGATTTAAGAAAAAAATCAAGAAAATAAATACAAACTGGAATTGTGGTAACTACCAATCACCGAGACAGCTTGGTGCTGTTTCGCAATACTAATTAATTGTGAATAGAAACACCAATTCTTGCTCATCAGTGGGTAACAAATTATCTGGTCCTTGCGATTTGAACAGATATATGTATATATCTGTGTTCGTTTTTCTTTTATATTCAATTATAATATACGGCTCGGAAAAATCTCTTTATTAGAGCTATTTTATTGTAAGAGACTATTTTGAGTTCCTAACTCAATATATACCTTTGATATATTCGGCTCCGTTAATTTGTTGAGCTATTTCAAATGTCGAATAAACCTGGCTGCTATTTTTAGTGGTGTAAGTTTGTGAGACACGCTAAGATACCATGTGTGTTATTATATATAGCACACTATTCAGTTTCTTAATATATTAGAAATGTCTAGGATACTAATTTGTCACCCACTGATGAGCAAGAATTGGTATTTCTATTCACAATTAATTACTATTGCGAAACAGCACCAATATATGGGGAGGGTCATATTTGTGTAATAATATTGGCAGAATTATAGTGTTTGAGTGAGCTTTGGCCTTCTAAGTTCTATTTCGCTGGCCTCTCTGATTTGCCTATCTGCTGGGTCATTTCTATGTTTAGATATTATTCTAATTTCTATGTTGTCTATGTTATCGTCGTGTTGTTGTCAGGCGTGTTTGTATAGTACTGAAGAGTGAGTGTGTTCTGTTATTAATTCTGGCAATATTATTACGCAAATATGACCCTCCCCAAGTAAAACAATATTTGTTTCGACACACGATTTCATATCAAAAACCTCGCAAAACTAATTCATTGCCGTTATATATATATATATATATATATGCATATATATATATTTTATATATATATATAAAAATATATATATATGCATATATATATATTTTATATATATATATGCATATATATATATTTTATATATATATATGCATATATATATATATTATATATATATATATATATCTATGCATATATATATATATGCATATATATATATATATATATGCATATATATATATTTTATATATATATATAATAAACGTGAAGAAAGAAGAATACTGCGTGGTTTGCACATGGGTTACATATGATAAAAATAGTCCTTCGTCAGTGATTTTCCAACCATCATTGGTATTTCATCGCATTAAAAATCATATACCTCAGGTTGGTGCGAGCAATAAGCTAAAAAAAGTTATTGGGACCAGTAATCGCGTAAAGCGAGGGGGGCAAGTGAACAACATAGAAGGATAAAAACAAACCAAAGAATGGAAATAAACAAGCAACATGGTAGTCCTGGTCAGCATAAGCTGGGTGGATTTCATGAGCGATTAGTACAGACG
>OZ024762.1:24745202-24755202 GCA_964016885.1 Eledone cirrhosa
AATCACATTTGATTTAACAATTGAATTTATCATTGTAATCTAATTTTCGGTTTTGAAAATTTTAGTGGAGAACCAATTCTTTTAATTTTTTTATTTTTTAGAAATTGCTGTTGTCTTGAAAATCCTAAATTCTCAAGGGATATCTAAGGAAAAAATAAAATAAATAATATATATAAAAAAATAAAGATAAAAATTTCAAACCTCTAAAAAAAAAAAAGGGCTTCGGTGATCAATAAGTTATAGTTGTTTCTACTTTTTGTTTTTTAATGAAAAGAAAACATTAAAAATGTTAAGAATGAAGAAAGAAAAAATATATAATAAAAGAAAAAATGATTAGCGAAACAACAACAACAACAACAACTACAGCAACAACTACTACAGCAACAACAACATCAACTAAAAATAAAATTAGTTGAGAACGTGTGGAAAATATTAAGACTGATTTTTTTTATCAATCTTAAAATTTTTTTCACGTTCTAATAAATTTATTCTTTTAAATTTTCCGTCAATCATTTTTTTCGAGAGAAAGAGAGAGAGATAGAGAAGAGAGAGAACGAGATAGAGAGGGAGGGAGCGAGAGTGAGCGAGAGAGAGCGAGAGAGGGGGAGAGAGGGAGAGAAAGAAAGATGGCGCGGGAAAAGAGAGATAGAGAAAGAGAGTGAGAGAGAGAGTGAGAGAGAGTGAGTGAGAGAGAGAGAGTGAGAGTGAGAGAGATAAGGAGCGAGAGAGACAGAGAGAGAGAGGGAGAGAAAGAGGGAGGGAGAGAGGGGGAGCTAGAGAGAGGGAGCTAGAGAGAGAGAGAGAGAGGGAGCTAGAGAGAGAGGAAATGAAAATATTATTACAAGATGACTCATTGGCACAAAAAATGTCTTCGAGATTGAAAAGAATGAAGGTTTAAGTTAAAATTGGGATTATGTTCTAGGAATTGTCAGAGAACCGTCAATTATACATCCTCAGGAATATATCATTATTCCTATATACTCTGATACCAATCACCACTAATCGAAGTCTAGTAATTGTTCTATTTTAGGCACACGGCCAACAATTTTGGAGGAGAAGAAAGTCGATTAAATCGACACCAGTACATTACTGGTACTTTATTTTATCGACCTCGTAAGGATGAAAGGCAAAGGTAACCTCGATCGGATTTGAACTCAGAACGTAAAGGGCCATAACTAAGTACTATAAAGCATTGTGTCCGACGCTCCTCTGATTCTGCCAATTCACCGCCCATAATCGAATTCTAATAATCTCCAACTGATTGTCTATTAACATAGGTCATCTGTCAATAGACAGAGATCCTGTATCTTCAGTCAACTGAAAGCAATTGCTAATCTTCACCATGCATTGGTCCCTTATCATCCGAGGGAGCCCTAAGGGTGACGTATTGACATACGGCTTTTCTAGGGCATTTTAAAACCTGGCAGAGCCCAAGTCATCTCCAGTTCTGAATACAGAAGATTTATTCCAAGAGAAGCAATGAATCTGCAACCACCAATCATCCTATATCACCAATCACACCACACCATCAACCAACATCATACTACATCCTAGACCACCAAACACCCTCCAGCACTGTACACCCCCCCATACACACATCAACCCCCCACCCCACACCACCACCCTTCACCACCATATATACACCAGTCACAACTCTACAACTCTATATAGTTCTACACCATACATCACTCTACACCACCCCACACCACCCTCCACACCCTCCACCACCACCACCCTACCCTCCACCACCATATATACACCAGTCACAACTCTACATCTCTACATACTTCTACAATAATACTTTTCCCTTTATTGTAATCTGTCTCTGGAGAAAATCAGAAACTACGATTTAATAATAAATTGTTACAATTTTAGACGCAACAAAATTCATTGATTTCTATATTACCGATCACAATGTATTCCAAAGCTATCGATCTATTTTATGATTGCATCAATGTTATTTTCAAAGATACTAATTTTATTTATTTCATTTTATTTTATATTATTTTGTTTTATTTTTTTAACTTTTAGTTTTCCATCATTGTTGTTGCTGTTGTTGTTGGTGTTGGTTTGTTTATGAACTATTCTTTCCTACTTGGTATAATGTTAGATGTAAATCTATCTAGAACTATCTATCTATCTATCTCTCTATCTATCTATCTATCTGTATATCTATCTATCTATCTATCTATATATCTATCTATCTCTCTCCCTACGTATCTGTCTATCTTTGTCTACCATCTATCTATCTATATCTCTGTTATCCATCTATCTCTCTGCCTATCTATAATCTATCTTAATTTTATATTTGTTATTTGTTTTCTTTACTCGCATTTTTGTGTGAACTCCCCCCATTGTACTTGTCCCACTTTTGATGCCCTGGTGGCAAATAAAAGAAACATATCTATAAATCTATCCATCCACCTATTTATCTATTAATCCCTCTGTCTATCTACCTATGTGTTAACTATCTATCTGTCTGTCTCTCTCTCTCTCTGTATATATCTATCTATCTATCTATCTATCTATCTATCTATATAGTGCAACAAACACACTAACAAAAATCAATAAATGTTATTTTTTAAACGTGATTAGATGTAATAGATTATCGATTTTATTATATAGGGAAATATTAATGGGCAATCTATCATATTTGTTGATACAACAAAAACAACAACAACTACTACTACTATTACTACTACTACTACTACTAATACTACAAAAACAACAATTACAATTAAACTTACTACTACTACCAATACCACCATCATCGTTGCTACTACTACTACTACTACTACTACTACTACTACTACTACCAACACTACCACTGCTACTACTACTACCGCCACTACGACCATTACCAGTACTACTACTACTACAACTACTACCACTAATAACACCACCACCATTATTACTACCACCACCACCACCACCAATGCCACAATTACCACTACCCCTACTACTACCACTACCGCTACTACTACTACGACTTCCACCACTATTACTACCATTACTACCACCACCACTACTACTTCCACCACTATTACTACCACTACTAACCCTACCACTACCACCACCACCACTACTACCACCATTACCACCACCACCATTCTACACGGTCATTTTATCTGCTAAAAACTGCAGTCAAATATCTTTCAAAATCATCGATTAATCTTAAAATCAATCAACCTCATCAAACACAGTTCGATATAGTTAGTTATATTTTGTAACACCTGGTAGGGTTATAGGGGCACTGTACTGACATACAGCGTTTTAGGGGTAAGTTTTGTAAAACCTGACATGATCTCTGCAAGAGAAAGAGAGAAAGAAAGAGACTAAGTCTAAAGTCTGTCTTAAGCCAGAGGGCTCGTGAGGCTGGTTTAATGGCGTGAAACGACGGAGAGTACAAGACTCCCCCTGGACAGGACGCCAGTCCATTGTAGGGTTAAACTCCCAGTTATCATTGTTACTTATTTTCAGTTGAGTATATTGGAGCAACGTAAAATGAAATGTTTTGGTCAATAACACAACACGCAACCCAGCCCAGGAATCGAACCCACGATATTATGACCTAAGTCAAACACCCTTACCATTAGGCCACACTAGTTGATCGCAGAGTTAAACCCCCAGCTATTGCTGGTACACATCTTCCGCTGAGTATACTGGAGCAACGTGAAATGAAGTTTTTTGCTCAAGAACACAACACGCAACCCAGCCCGGGAATCGAACCCACGACATTATGATCGTAAATCCAACACCCGTACCACTAGGTCACGCTAAATCCCCCCCCCACACCTCTGAATAGGACGCCAGTTCATCACAGGTTTAGACACCCAGCTATTGATGGTATTCATTTCCAGCTGAGTATACTGGAGCAACGTGAAATGGAGGGTTTTTCTTAACAACACAAAACGCAACTCAGCCCAGGAATCGAATCCACGACATTATGATCGTAAGTCCAACACCCTTACCACTAGGACACGCGCCCCCACAAGAGAGAAAAAGAATGAGTGATAGAAAGGAAGTGAGAAAGAAATATAGAGGAATAATCGACCCCAGTATTCTATTGCTATTATTTTGTTGATTTCGAAAGGATTAAAGGCAAAGTTTACCTCAGTGAAATTGGAACTCAGGGCAGAGAGCCGGAACAAATACTGTATAACGATCTACCAGTCGTTCTAACGACTCTAGTTAGTTTATAAATTAGATTCCTTAATACTTATCGTGCGAAACCATTTTAATGATTTGAGAGCTGATGAGTGCGAAGATATGTGTGTGTAAACTTGTCTTGTACATCGCCTTTATATATTTCCTCTTCTGGCCACTTATGTGCGCCAACAAACTACTCCTTGTCCCCCATCTTCTTTCAATCTTTTTCTATATATCATCTGCCTGTCAACGACCTTGTAGATTGTCTCTCTAGTGACCCCTGGTCGCTGGTCTCTGTCCTCTGAGGACCTTTTGCCCGTAACTGTCTTTGACAGCATTTAGCTATTTTAACGGCTTTTCTAGCGATGAGTTTTCTCATTTTTTTTTATATGTATAATAAAAACAAAAGCAAAAACGATTTCTTTCCCGTTAAGGAATAGCTCTCTCGCTTGCTCTGATCAATCGACACGATCTCAGATTTTATTCGCTCGCCGAGTGGGTGGACCTCGTCAAATAGGACCAAGGAATCAATGTTTCCATTGGTCTTTCCATTGCTGATTCTATCTACCGGTGGAAACTCCTGGCAGAAGGAACAACATGGAACCACAAGATGAAGCGAGATTATATGAAATTATTAGAATGTAGATGATGAACTGTTTGCAAAGAAAAGAAAAAAAAATGGCTACCCTGGCAATAAAGCGATGGTCTTCTGTAATCTCACGCAATATTAATAGTCGTGAACAGAATAGATTAAAATAATCTTCGAGACTATTTAGTGAGATATACTTAAGTATTCATAATAGTTCCAACATAGGATAACAACAACCAACAACTCAAAGAAACGATTTAGGAAATGTCAGCTTCCAATAAATGGCATAATCTTACACACACACACACACACACACACACACACACACACACACACACACACACACACACACACATATATATATACATATATATATATATATATATATATATATATACACAATGATATTAAATAAATGGAAACTATATTTATAAAACCATATTTATTCTATTATATATATTTCAAGAGTACCAAAACTTTGGTACGCTCTCATCAGATAAAATACAAAGTTTGTTTTATAAATTTTGACATGACCAAGAAAAGATACCTTAACGGTTCAAGATTTCCTTTGTTAATATCCAAGGAAAACGTGAACCGTTAAGATATTTTGTCTTGGTCATGTCAAAATTTATAAAACAAACTTTGTATTTTATCTGATGAGAGCGTACCAAAGTTTTGGTACCCTTGAAATATATATAATAGAATAAAAATGGTTTTATAAATATAGTTTCCATTTATTTAATATCATTGAATATTATACTCCAGAAATCTGTCGAGTGCTCTGAATCAGTTATAAACATTTATATTTGTTGAATTACCAACAAATTGGATATCCCCTTTGCTTATATATATATATATATATATATATATATATATATATATATATATATGTACATATATAAATATATATATATATATATATAAGTTCAATTACTAACACTTGTGTATATAAACATATATATATTAATTCAATGACTAAAACGAGTATGCATGTATATATATATATATATATATATATATATATATATATATATATATATATATATATATATATATGTGTGTGTGTGTGTGTGTGTGTGTGTGTGTTTATATGTATATATATATGAATCAATTACTAAAACGACGTGTGTGTATATACATATATATATATTAGTTCAATGACTAAAACGAGTATGCATGTATATATATATATATATATATATATATATATATGTGTGTGTGTGTGTGTGTGTGTGCGTGTGTGTGTGTGTTTATATGTATATATATATATATGAATCAATTACTAAAACGACGTGTGTGTATATACATATATATATATTAGTTCAATGACTAAAACGTGTATGCGTGTGTATGTATACATATATATATATATATATATATATATATATATATATATATATATATATATACTATAAAGTATGTCCATAGATTCATTTGATAATATATACACCATTTCCTCTCCAAATTAACATAATCAACCACATAAAAAATCAATTAGACCAGGCTATAAGATTAAAAGGCTACTATGAAGAAATATAAGATAAATAAACGACATCAATCTCTGCGCGGCCGACCGCCATAGAATGTTTACCCAACATTTCAACAGTACGTGGAAATCGACTAAATATACCGTCAACCATACACAATTAGGTATAAAATTAAAGTTAGAAGAAATGCGTACACACTTATCAGGATTATGTCTCTACCCTCGGGTTTCGTTCGCATTTTGAGATATCCTATTAAGGATAAAATCTCGAGCTTCGAACTCGTCAGGAAACAAACTCATAGGACAAGTAATTTTCTAAAATGATCCCCGCCAGAAACAAATTCAAAAGGGCTAAAAATCGTGACGCGGCAGTGGTCAAGTCAGAAAGAATGTGATTGGTTGCTTACGGCGAGTGGGCTGGTTGCTAGAAAGCGCAGCCCAATATTGCCCAAATTGCATCTCAACCTAATGGGAGATTATTAAATATAAAGATTTACATATACACAAACTAAACAAAGTCAAGATATATATGTTTTGGCAACCATTCACGATGTGGCTCAATGATGAATTAATAAATTAAATAATCAGATAATATACTATAAAGTATGTGCATAGAATCATTTGATAATATATATACACCATTATATATATATATATATGCAGAGGTTGTATTTAATTTGTTGGGATTCAACAAGCTTAAACTTTTTTTATAACTGATATAAAATACTCAACAGATTAGTGGAGTAAATACACAATATATTAATAAATGGAAACTATATTTATAAAGCCATATTTATTTTATTATATATATTTCAATGGCGACCAAGGTAAATTATGGTGCGCTTTCATCAGATAAAATACAGATTTATTTTATAAATAAATATTGACATACCCGGAAAAAAGACAACCTTAACGGTTGGAGCTTCCTGGATAGTATATATATATATTAGTTCAATGATTAAAACGTGAATATGTGTATATATATATATATATATTAGTTCAATGGCTAAAACGTGTGTGCATACATACACACATACATATATACATATATATTTACACATACACACATACACACACACATACATATATATTTACACACACACACATATATATATATATATTTACACAGATACACACACACATACATTATATATATATATATATTTACACACACACACATATATACATATACATTTACACACGCACACATATATATATATATGGTGGCTGAAAACTCTGGTACAAACACTACACTTGTGACAATTATTGACACATAGTGCTGGGCCCATGGTACCATGTGATGACAAGTGCAGAGAGATCTCCAGATATAAAGCAATGCCTGTGCCGTGAAGCTTTTATAGTGAGCAAGGGCACTGCACAAAGCCAGTCCCACTCTCTTAACCAAGATGATATTTACCAAAAAGAAGAACAAGTCAACATCATTGGATACCATCAGGGTTGCAGGTGTTATATCAGAGTTTTCTTTCTCCTAGAATTCTGCCTTGACAAAGGCTAAGGGGTCATCTCTCCCGGTGATTTTGGATGGCCATTGACTCTTAAGAGCTCCTTTGCCCTTTGACAGGTTTTGTTTTTAGTCCTGCAGGATGTCCAAAGTCACCCTCCTCACCAAGAAAACTTGGTGGGGTTGCCAGTTTAGTCGCCAACGACCCGACCATGAGACAGGTTGTACTGGGATACATGTTACCAGTAGCACCAACTGGTGTCCTGACATAAATACATATATATTTACAAACACACACACATATATTTACACATACACACAGACACACACACATATATATATGTATATATATATATATACTCTCGCATACATATATATATATATATAACGGGATCTTCTGAGTTTCAGAAGACCCCGTTAAGGGTGAAAGCAGCGATTCTTTGCTTAAACTTTAATCTGTTATTTTAATAAATATTTGCTCTACGGTTCTTATATATTTGATATATATTTATCCTTATCGAGCCCTCTTTGGATTTTAGTCTTCAAATTTATTATTATTACTATATATATATATATATGTATATAATTATATTGCTTAATTTGAACTTCTCATTTTCTGTAATGTGACAATATAACATATATTTACACACACACACACACACACACACATATATATATATATGTATATATATATATATACTCTCGCATACACACACACACATATATATATATATAATTATATTGCTTAATTTGAACTTCTCATTTTCTGTAATGTGACAATATAACGAGATAGCATTATCAATTAGCATTAATTACACATTGTTGTTTACTTTAAAACTAATTACGTTCGCTCAGTTTGTTCTTATTGATTTGTCGCTTTTAATTGTTCGATCTCACTTTATTTTGCAACAGTGATTTTTATTTTTATTCCGGAAAACTTCCCTGTAAAGCAAATAAAACCAACTTTGAGACAGTCAGACATTGGAGTTCGTCAAAATATTTCTTCACTCTTTGGTCTCTGATTGCGGATATGTGGAACATTCTCTTGGAATGTTAAACCTTCTTCGTCGTCGTCTTCTTCTTTGTCTCATTCTTCTTCTTCTATATCTCGTTCTTCTTCTTCGCTTTCTTCTTCTTTATCTCATTCTTCTTCTCTTCTTCTTTGCTTCATTCTTCTCATTCTTCTTCTCTTCTTTTTCTTTGCTTCATTCTTCTCATTCTTCTCCTTCTTCTTTGACTCATTCTTCTTCTTCTTTGTCTCATTCTTCTTCTCTTCTTCTTCTTTGCTTCTTTCTTCTTCTCCTTCTTTGTCTCATTCTTATTCTCCTTCTTTGACTCATTCTTCTTTGTCTAATTCTCCTTCTTCGCCTTCTTCTTTATTCTTTGTCTCATTCTTCACCTTCTTCTCAATCTTCCTTCTCCTTCTTTGTCTCATTCTTCACCTTCTTCTTCGTCTCCTTTGTCTCATTCTTCGTCTTCTTCGCCTCCTTCGCCTTCTTCACCTTCTTCAGAGTCCTCAATCACCCCTTCCAGCGGCTCATGTCAGAAGCAACCATCTACAACTGGTACAGCTATATCCTCCAGTGAGACCAGCCGAACTTATGGATGTTATTGAAACATCTTGCCCGAGGTTTCACCCTGTGTCTCCCGTCGGTTGGTTTTGTCCGTAAAATCTGTCCAGTCCGTAATATTGGAGCAGTAGAGGTTTTATTTGGAACGCCTCTCTGATCTCTAAACTGTGAAAATGCCAAACAGCCTAAATACCCAACGCTTCTATGATACAAATCTTTGTTTTTAAGGGCCTATATTCATGGGAAATATTCCATTATAATTTTCTGTAAGAATATTTATTAAGTTATGTTCCAAACACGAGCTTAATAATTATTTCTACTTTTGACACAAGGCCGGCAATAATCCCAGTGCATTACTGGTACTTTATAATATCGACCCCGTAAAGATGAAAGGCAAAGTTAACCTCGGCGGGATTTGAATTCAGACCATAAAGGGCCGTAACTCTTTGCTGCAAAGCATGGCGTCCGACCCTCTACCGATACTGCCAATCCACATTATAATGTAATGTATAATTGTTTCTATGTTTGGCACAAGGCCAGCAATTACCCCAGTGTATTACTGGTACTTTATTTTATCGACCCCCGTAAGGATGAAAGGCAAAGTTAACCTCAGCGGGATTTCAACTCAGACGATACAAGGCCGTAACTCTTTTCTGCAAAGCATTGTGTCCGACCATCTACCGATACTGCCAATCCACCACGAGCTTAATAACGAGAAAGCTTTACTAAATTCCTCCAAAATC